>PVIR01043303.1:0-11961 GCA_004026965.1 Petromus typicus
AGACTACCAGCAGGGTGGACCTGGAGAGACAGGGGACAGAGCTGGCCATTGGGTTAGCAAACTGTATACTCACCTGGCCACTAAGGGAATTTGGCAAAGGGAGGGGGGCTACTTAAGTCATCTGGTGATTTCAGGCTTTGTCATCTTGGGTTAAACTGCTGATCCTCTTAGCTACCATTTCCTCACTGGTAAGTTAATATTATAAGTGTGTGTGTGTGTGTGTGTGTGTGTGTGTGTGTGTGTCTAGTGAGTGATGTGTGTTATAATGCTCAATAAATGGTAGTTGTTAATGATGTTGATGCCAATGATTAGAACAATAAAAAATTGTCTCTTGATAATTGAGATCGAAAATAGAGGCCAACACCAGCGTGACACGCTGGGAAAGCTAGCTGGTTGAACCCCCATTTGTTGGGAAGGAGCACACAGACTTCGATTCCAAGCAGGATTCATGCTTCCCTTCAAAACATGGGTGACTACTGGTGTGGGGAGGACCACGTGAGAAGTTCTTCTGCATGAGAAAGCCAAGTTCCTCTGGCCAAACTCCAGGCTTTGTAGATCTTGGATAAGGAAAAATTAAAACTGACAGCCACAGAATGCCCTTCTATTTGGCCTGAGGAAGTATGAATGGAATATCTGAGATGCTGGAAGCCCTCCCAATTGGTAAGTTCAAAGAACAAAAGTATCTCACTTCTCTGAGGATTCCATACAGACTTTACTACAATTTAATTAAGTTTCAAGTCCCTGGAAATCAATCATACTCCCAAGAACTAATACCTTGGCTTGTTGATTAGAAATGAGGGGAGCCAGGGCCATTCCTGGTGGATGAGGGAAATTCTCAGCTTAGAAGCCAAGGCCAGAGTTGGGGTGGAGAAGGGTGGGAGGGCATTGGTGAAGCTGCCCTTGGGAACTGTAGCTTGTTTCTTTGGGCTGAAGGTTTCCATTGGCTATAGTGTCCAACTACTGAATGGGTGTTCCATTTACTAGTCTTTCTGCTATTCTGTAGAGTGCTTGTCTCTGATCAGTCATGTGTTTTTGGGCTGGGTGACTTTCTGCTTCTGTTCTTCACCTATAGAATGAGAGAGTTAGATAATAAAACCTGTAAGGTTTCCCCAAGCTCACACTTGTTTTTTTAACTCTCTTTGTTTTTTGCTGCATGGGAGGTTAACCTGGAGTTGAGAACCAAGGTAAAGGCAGAGAGAAATGCAGGAAATGAGTCCAGGGAGAAGGGCTAGGTACAGCAGAGGCAATGGACTGAGACCTGAGGACCGTGTACAGACTCAGGAAACTCAGTCTGGTGACCATGCAGTGGAGAAGAGCTGGGGGTGGAGGGTCATTCCCACTGTTATTTGAAAGCTGATCATCCCTGGACTAGATTTATCATGCACTAGATGACCAGGCTGGATATCACGCAAAGCCAGAGTGAGCTATCTTACCTGCCTCTTCTCCCTCGGATCCCCACGGGGATGTGGATGTGCTGAGAGCAGGGAACTTGGAGGAAAGACGAGGACATTCAGAAACCCTTTGGAGGTAGTTACTCAGTGAACCTCTTCAATGGGGACTGGAGCATCTCTAAGTGGGCTTCAGACCCAGCACCTGGTAAGTGGCAGGTGGCGGGACAGACAGAGGCAGGGACAGGAACTGGATTGGAGGGGCTGCTGAGTCCCGTGTCTGAGGAGCAGCTGTCCAAGGCATCCCTGAGGTTTGGTCTTCTCTGCCCCTGGTCTGAGAAGTGGGAAGAGATGGGTGAGGTCTCCAGAGGTGTGTATGGAAGCACCAGGCAGACACTTCCAAGCCTTTGTTATTAAAAATGTAAAAGGAAGATTACCACTGTTCAGCGCATAGCTGCCGTGTTGGAGGCCTTGTTCCCCGCCAGGTAGGAAGGACCTTGGGCAGTTCTTTCTGGACTTACTACCAAAGCTTTGGGCTGAAAGTTCTTCCCTTTACAGATAAAGCACTTGCGCTTATTTGGCTGAAGTGACTGGCCCAGAAGAGTGGCTAAAAAGCAAACACTCAGGAGCCACTGGGACACGAAGGTGGAATCCCCGATCACTCACTTGGCTGGGTGACGTAAGGTGACTTCTGTAAGCAGGAGACCCCATCTGCAAAATGGGTCAAAAATGGTTCCTTCTTCATAAAGCTGTTGTGAAAATTAAATAAGATCCTCCATGCAAGGAGCTTGGTCTCATACCTGGTTCACAGTAAGAGGCTGTTAATACTATTGCAATTATTATTAAGTGGCTGGTAAGAGCAGACCCCAAATCCAGGTCACTTTGTTCTAGAGTGTTGTACAACTTCATCTTGACCTGAGCTGCCTTGGGCTCCTCTAAGGCAGTGGGAGGGGTGGCTGAGAGCTGCTCTGGACCTTCCGGCCCGAGTGCAGCTCTCTCAGTGTCAGAGCACTTGTGTCTCTGCCCTTGGACAGATCTTCCCTCCTCCTATTTTCTCATGTCTCAGCCCCACATCTGAGTGGGCTGAGGGTCACCTGACCTCCCCTCCCACATGGCAGCCTCAGCAGCAGCACCTCTGGAACATGTATTTCCTTCCCTCTTGCCCCTTCCCTGAGCCCCTCTCCTGACCTGATGTTTCTGCTCAGCCACTGAGAGCTGCTGATGGCCAATTTTCCATGAATCATAATCACCTTACTCCATTAGGCAGGATAATTAAGACTGGATAGTGGGCCTGTTTGCTGAGCTCAAGGGACTGACAAGCTGTCCTGGGCATTCTGGGGAACCCTGGTACTTCCCACAGCCTCCATCCCCAAACCTGAAGGCCTGGGAGGGGTACAAACTGTCCCCAGCCTCCAGGACCCTTCAGTCATGGTGCTGAGTACAGGTGGCAGAAGTGCGGTGACAGCTTGAAGCTGGGTATGACTAAGGTTTTCTGGAATTAATTTTCATCCTCTGAATGCCCACCGTGTGCCAGGCCCTGTGCTGAACACATCACACAGGAGACATTGAATCTGCATAGTGACCTTATAACATCCTCACTATTGGCTGCAAGGGGGAGGTCACATTCTCAAAGTCACAGCTTGTAGGAGATAGGGGGGCCTTTGGGTTTGAGAACTGACTCCAGAACCTGTGCTCTTAACTCCTTCCTCTTGGTGTGTGTGTGGAGAAAATTCAAAAACACAAGTTTTCCTTCTTCCTCACTTCCCTCCTCATTTTCCCTGATAGTTATTTTTAACCTACAAATAGCATCCAGGCAGCTCCCGAATCATAGGGCACAGTGCTGAATCCTTGGTTATTTTGCAAATAGCAGAAGGTTATAGATCCCCCAGGTCTCTAGTTATCCCATGAAGTCAATTAAATACAGAATGCTAAAAATGTTGAGGGAAAAATAATCCTGTGTTATGAAATCAAATAGAAATCATTTTGAGGTATCTGTTGTTTTTAGATTATCCACGAGTGTGGATAATCAAGAGTTGGCTATATTTTATGCACACAACTTAATCTGTACCTTCTAAACAACTTCTGCAGTACAATTTTGGACAGCAAATTAGTTTCAAATGAGGGACTCTTGCTCCTCCTTGAAAAACATTCTTCATTTCAAATTATCCTCGCTGCCAGCCATCAGTGCTGACAAGAAAGCAGAGAATTAAATTGTTGATACAAATCCTGGCTCTCGGCTGTCTCTCATTTGCTCATCACAGATTCTCTTTGTATCTCCCCCTTTGGGAATGTCCTATGCATGGAGGAGGAGCAGGTCCAGCATTATGGCGGGCTTCAAAGCTTTGCCTGAGCTTTCTTTTCATCCTCCTGAAGGCATTGGCTCCTTTGAGGAGCCTCCAACCAGTTCTGGAAATGGGGCCAGCTCAGAGGGGCCTCGGGGCAGCTGGTACGGAACCAGTAGCTTCTCTTCTAGGCTCTGCTCCCTAGCTGTAGACCACACCACGAGGATGTGGCCACCTGCTATAGCTCCTCTGCTCTTGGGCAGCCAGAGGAACATGGACATTTCCCCAGGGAACTAGAAAGAGGATGTTACAGTGGGTAGCGATAACAAAACAGGCTGGGGGCCGGTGCTCTGTGGACCCATCTTGCTTAACTGATCTTTGTCACAGCTCCTGGGAGAGGGTACTCCCCATGGCCTCTCTGGGGGAGGAAAGTGAAGCTTACAGAGGTTGCCACTTCCTGAAGGTCACTCGGGTCACAAGTGGTCTTTTGGCGACTTGAACTCTAACTCAGTGCAAGAATCTTTGTTTTTCATTTACATAGGCATCACTTGCTTTGCATCTGCCAACTGGTCTGCATCTAGGAGTGGACAGCTCCTGTTAGATGTAGACCGAGGCAGATGATTCCTCTGTTTCTGGACTCCACAGTGAGTTCCCACATCCCAAGTGGCAGATGCCCCTCAACTTCCTAGAAGGAAATAAAAGCATGTCAGAAACCTACAGTACTGGCTTCAAAAGAAGATGAAATTGGCTGTGTAGCTTTGAAGTGTGGGCTGTGATCTTATTTGTTTTGCAATAGTACAAAAAATCACAAAAATCACAAAGAAGAAAGAGTGCCTTGGTGGCACCTGACAGATAAGCTTTTGTATTAGCATATTAACCAGCTGGGTTCCAGCCCTTCTGCCCAAGGGACGTTGTTTTCATAACATCCGATCATCATAACAAACGCCCCACACTTGTGTTACAGCAACCATTCTCAGGGCTTTCGCTTCACAGATTGTTTGCTCCATAACTTACTTAACTTCCACAACCATCTCTGAGGTAGGTACTAGTATCCCAGTGTACAGAGAAGGGATGGGAAGCAGAGTGGTAAAATATCTTGTGCAAAGTCATGGAGGAAAGAGGCAGAACTGGGATTCGGATCTGGGCAGTCTGGCTCGGGTCTGTGTTTGAACCTCACCCACCCAGACTCTTCCACAGCTTTGCCTCTGTCTAGTGTACAGATTCCTGGATTCCACTGGAGGCATGCTCTGTTGTGTATGACCCTTCCTTCCGTCAAGGTCCTTGTCTGGTTATCATATAATATGCGCAGTTAGCATTTCTGTCTTGGAACAGCTGCTGCACTGACAGTGGAGCTATGTGGTGTTAGGGGACATGGCTTTTCCTTCTCAGTGGCAAGCCCACTGCTGTACCTTATAAAGACTGTGCACGCTTCACCTGTGTGTAGGAGGAGCATCTTCCTGTTTGATAAATATAGACTGGCTTTCTACTCTGGGCTGACACTGGCCTGGATCCTCAGAGGCTTGGAGGCAAAATGATATCCATGGAAAAACTCTCTTCCCTGCTGTACCATTAATCAACTCCACTTTTATCCAGAAGTCAAGGACAAGTGAAGATCCATGGTAACCCTGAATGGAAAGCAGTTGTACTATGGGAGCCTGAGAGGATACGGGGAGGCAGGTAGAAGCCCCAGCCTTTGGCTGTAAGGAGAGGCTGACCCAGGGCTGGGTGCCCTGATAAAAACCCTCAGATCTCTGCCGCGTTGGCTCTGGTAGACAATGTGGTTGTAAAGTGCACTCCAAATGGATTATTTCTTGTTCCTTCACTGTGTTTGGCAGAGTAGACTTTTAGGGAGCAAGTTTTGGATATGTGCAGCTACTATTTGTGGTTGTTTAGTGTGAGGTTACCGAGATGACTCTAGGGAGGCTCGGGGCCTATGTGAGCCTGGGTCCCCCAAAAGGAATTAATTCACCCCAAATGCTTCTCATAAAGAGACTTCAATGAAGGGTGATTTATAAAGCCGTAGACAGGGTTCAGGAAAGAAACAGAATAGCAAGGGACCTAGCAGGGGCAGGGAACCAGCCACACTGGCCTCAAAGATAGAGAGCCAGGACATGGAGTGGTGTCCCAGAGCAACCGTGTCAAGGAGGCCACCCTGCAGGAGCAAGAGCCACAGAAGGTCGGAGCCAGACATGTGCCTCTGAAAGCAATCAGGGCATGAGCATGAGATGCATGTTGTCTGCCTCTGGCCCTGGAACTCTGCCAGCACTTCTTTTGACAAACCCTACTGGGAGCATTGAGGGAGTTGGAGAGACACAGTCCTCTGGGGTCAGCCTCCTAGGGCCCATGGGGGTGAGGAGTGGAGAGTGTTCAGAATACAGTTCTCCTTTTTTCTCCCATCCACCCCCTGACCACCAGCAAGAGGCTTCCGGGTACTTTTCTGCAGGAAAATGTTTCTAGAAGAGCCTGGGGCTTGACTTGATTTAGGGATATTAGTGTCTTCCTCTTCTTTCCTTTTTTCTCTCTCTTTGCTCTGTCCTCTCTCTCTCTCTCTCTCTCTGGCCAGAAATCTCTTTGAGCAAAATCTGTAGACCTATCAGATCCTCGTTTTCTTCCTCCTCACTAGAGAGACAAAGGGGTTGCAAGCTGAGCAGCACAGGTGGCTGCTGTGGCCCAGGGTGGAACTACGACCTGTATCTCTTTGCAGTCAGGGGAGAAGTAGAGCAGAAGACCTGTCCTCCTGTGGCGTATGGGGCTTCGGCTGCCCCATTCCTTCCTTCAGTAATGTTTCTGCAGCATGTCTGTGGGCCTGGCACAGAGCCAGGGATTTTGCAGGGGCTTGCTTCTGACCAGCAGGTTCCCACCTCGAGCCTATTCTGCCGACCTGACCCCATTCCAAAGTGTACCACGAAGGCTCTTCCTTATAGCAGGTGATGGGACTCAGCTTGCAGTCAGCCAGATTTTGTGCATATGGGCAAACAGAAGGGGGGAAGGAGTTTCTTATTTCCTAGAAATTGTGTGACCTTGAATATACCATCTAGTTTCTCTGTCGGTTTATCTACCCAGGTGGAAGGAAGGCCCAGCAACTGTCCTGTGTGAGCATTTCATTGCTGTGATAAAATTCCTTAGAGAAAACAACTTTAAAGGCAGAAACGTTTATTTTGGCTCTCCCTTTCAGAGGTTTCAGTCCATGGTAGCTTGGCTGTGTTGCTTTTGGTCCTGTGACTAGGCAGTACATCATGGTGGAAGTATGTGATAGAAAAAGGCTGTTCACCTTTAGTAGCCAGTAAGTGAAAATAGGAAGTGGAGGGGCCAAGGCCCCAATATCTTTTTTTTTTTAGGTTTTTTGAGACAGGGTCTGAAAAAACAGCTTTGAAACCCTCTGAAACCCAGCTTTGTGGTTCAGGCTGGCCCTGAGCTCAGCCTCAAACTCACATCACAGCAATCCTCCTGCCTCTGCCTCCTGAGTGCTGGGATTACAGGCGTGAGCCACCACGCCCAGCACTGTGGTATGTGGTACTGGTTGCTGCTGGGCGTGAGTCTCCACACCCAGTATTGTTATGTGGTTACCGGGGAATCGAACCCGGGCCCTTGCGCTTGCAAGACAGGCGCCAGAACCACTGAGCTAACTCCCCGGCCCAAGGCCCCAATATCTTCTTTGAGGGTATATCCCCAGAGACCTCACTGTCTACCAGTAGGCTCCACCTCCTAAAAACTGTGCCATCTCCCAATGGTGACATAGGCTGGTGACCAATACTTTAACACATGACTTTGGGGACTTTGGGAATCATGGCTTTCCCATTCTATGGGGTCTTACAGGGCTATCGATTGTGGTGCATTACCTCTGATCCCTGCAGGGCACATGACACAGGCTGGCTGAGGACAGGCCCTGTCTGTCTTGCCCAGGGACTCACCTTGAACTGAGCCTGGAACTGCATGAATGCCTCTGGATTTTCCCTGATATTCCCTTGCCTCCCAAATCTGCCTTTTCTAGCCATTTCCTCTTAGTCAAGCCAGTCCCATTGATCCTTTTGCTCAGGCCAGAGACCGTGGAGTCATTCTTGACACTTTCTGCCAATCCACATTTAACCCATCATTAAGTCGTGTTGGCTGTATTTCAGATATGACCTAAATCTCCTCACTGTTTCTACCATAGTCTAAGCTACCATCATCTGTCTAGATCATTGCAATAGTCTGCTGGCTTCTATCACCAATTCTCAATGTAGCAGCCACAGTCAGCCTCCTAAAATACAAGTCAGGTCAGATCACTTCTTTTCCCTAACCCTTTAGTGACCACCCATTTCTCTCTCTATAAGACCATGCATAAAAGGTGCCCTTGCTGGTGGCTACTTCTCTGACACTGTTTTCTTTACTTCCCCCTTTCTCTGCTTTGGCCACATTGTCCCTTTTCTTTTCATCCAGCTTGTTCCTCCTCAAGTCTCTGCACAGGCTGTTCTGTCTGCCTGAAATGCTGTTCCTCTAGATGTGTGAGCTTCTTATTCCTCTGCCTCCTTCACTTCTGTATTCCACTGACCCTTTCTTGGTGAGTTCTTCTCTACTCCTTACCTCCAGTTAATAATACACCACACAGGATTCCTGTCCTCTTATTTTCCTTGCAATTATTTCTGTATAGCATACAATATACTTCACCTTATCTCACTTTTATCTGTTCTCCACCTTGTTTCCAATGGAAACAAGTATTCAGCAAGGGTACAGAACTGGTGTTTATTTTGTTTATGGCTATATTCTTGGTGCCTGGCCACAACAGATGTCCCCAAATCCTTATTCAATGGCACATGCTTGGGTATCAGCGTGTGGGCTTGGGCTGTTGTCTCTCCCACCAGTTGCAGAGCAATTCCCTGAGTGTGTGGCTCACAGGCCGAGGGAGCAAAGATGGAGATGTTGAGTCCTGCATGTGTTGTCGGGGTCCTTAGACCTATCCGTGTCTTCCACAGACCCAGCCTGCTCCAGTCCCACCAGGGATCTCCTCTCTGGCCTAGCCAGTTTGAGTTTGAGTTGATCACTTGTAGGAGAGTGAATTCTGGCCAAGAAAGTCTGGCTCTTGGAATGGTGATGAGTCAGCCAGGGGATTGAGTTGAAACCCTTGTGTGAGGAGGTAGCCATTGAGGTGGGGCTAACACGTGTTCAGCTGTGTACGCACACTTCATGTTGGCAGGGAGTGCTATGAAGGAGCCGTCCTGAAAGCAGCAGCTCATTTTCCCTGCTCCAGCCATCTCAGGTCTCCTGAGGGCAGCCCTTCTCCACTGGACACTCAGGCTCACATGAACTCTGCAGCGCATTCCAGACCCTTGAGTCTTTTGAATCATGGGGTGGGGGAGGGTAGGAGTTGTCCTAGGTACTAGAAAGAGCATTGAACAGAGAGCCTGAAACCCAATTCCAGAATCTTGGCCCTGCTACTTACTAGCTGCATGGTCTTGGACAAGTAACTGTGCATATAAATATTTTTAAAGTTCTCTTCAGCATGACATTCAATGGAAGTGGTAAAGAATTATGACTAGGTTGTATGCCACAATGTTAGTCTGCTCACTCTACTTCTACACTTTCCACATGCTTAATCTGAGTCTCAGTTTCCTTGTAGTAAATGTAGCTACATAGTAGTACTTACTTCCTGGAATAGTTACAAGAATTAAGTGAATCCAGGTATGCTGGCACATTCCAATAATCCTGGCAATCTGAGAGGCTGAGGCAGGAGGATCACAACTTGGAGTACAGCTTGGACAACTTAGCAAGACTCTGTCTCAAAATAAAAATTGGGAAAAGGCCTGGACAAGTAATCCAGTGTGGAGATCCAGAGTTTAAATTCTTGTACTGCAAAAAGAAAAATATAATTTAATGAGTAGAGTGTTTTTAAAGGCTAGGTTTTCAAAAAACATTAGCTATTTATTACTATTATTGTTAGTAGTGATACTAGTAGTATAGAAAAGATTTATACTGGATCCTGGAGTGACTTCGGCACCATCTCTAAGGCAGGGCCCTCTTCCTGGGAGTTACAGCTCTGCTTCTCTCTGCATGAGCACTGACCATTGTTTCCTCTAGTGATCAGAAGTAGCAAAAAGTGCCCCAAGAGCCATGACTCAGTGTCCTTGTCTGGCTGAAGGTTGGGGATGGCATCACTCATTTAATTTGGAGAATTTCCATAGCCCTTTTAGCATATTTTTGCTTAGGCTAGCTTATTTACATCAACCATACATCTTGTTGTTGTCATAAATTTTTATTCCTATAGACACATCTAAACTTATTGGTTGAAATAACATAATTTGCGTGCTTTTAGTATGCAGATTGGGTTAATCGATTTCTGTAAATTCACACCAGTGCTGTGCAGCCACCTTCTCCCTACAGGGCCTCAGAGTAATTTGAATATTGTACCCTATTTTGTGTTGGGCATTGTAAGAGGCTACACCTAGATAGCTACAGGCCCCTCACCCCCACCTGTGCCCGTAGCCAGCTCTGCACACAGCTTCCTTTAGCAGAGGCCTCTTCTCTCCACATCACACCATGGCCTCTTTGCCTCAGCTAGCAGTCACTAGACCACAGGTATTTCTTATCTATCTAAGGCTAAAGTGAGGCATTAAAATAGATCCAGGGGAGCCCAGGAAGTGTCACTAGCTGCAAAGGCAAGGAAGCCTCTACAGGGTGCCCTGACCCAGATGATCCCATGGGCTCTGTCATCAGGGCCAGGGAGATGGCTTCACTCATGACTCCGAACTGTTCCACCAAAGGAGAGGGGATCTATGGTCCTTACTCTTTAACTGCATCTGGTCTATCCCAGGTGCCAGAGAGACAAGACTTCAAGAGAGTGTGGCAGGGCTGGGGGGATAGCTCATTGATTCCAGTGCCTGTCTTGCAAGTGCAAGGGCCTGGGTTCGATCCCTGGTAACCACATAACAATACTGGGTGTGGAGACTCACTCCAGCAGCAACCAATACCACATAACACAGTGCTGGGCATGGTGGCTCATGCCTGTAATCCCAGCACTTGGGAGGCAGAGGCAGGAGGATTGCTGTGATGTGAGTTTGAGGCTGAGCTCAGGGCCAGCCTGAACCACAAAGCGAGACCCTGTCTCAAAAAACCTTAAAAAAAAAGAAGAAGAAAAGAGAATGTGGCAGATATTTGCAGGACACCCAGAAACATTTACCTGAATAAAGAGTCATAGGGGTGTTGTGTCCTCTTCCCAAGGGCTACTCATCTGGCAGTGAACCATGGGCGGGAGTCATCACGTGGAGACGAAATGTTGGAGAAGCCTTTATTGCCAGCACTCTCAGCACTTATATACAGCCCCACTTCCTTGTTCTCAACTGCCCCAAACCAGTCTTATAGGGGGCAGTCTCTGTCTCTCTGCTTTCCTTTAATCCCTGTGGCCTGGAGGGGCCCGCTGTGTATGTGCCCCCTTGCACTTCCTTTATGGAGCCGGTATTGTTTAGCCCCGGGGACCCCACATCTCCCCCCTTCTTTAGACACCAAAAGGCTCAACCAGTGTCTGTCTTAGGTTGAGGACAATGCACTTCACTGCTTACCCGTCATCGGGTGTACCAGCGGTGCCAGCGGATACCCCTGTCTTAGGTTGCTAGTGCTGCATCTCCTTCTTACCCATCTTTGACTACCTGGCCATCATACTGAGCCAAATGTGGGAGGAGGGGTCTCCAGCTTCCATCGCCACCAGGGCCTGACGTACAACATGTAGCTGGTGGTCATTGAATTATGAAGAAAGAATAGGGTGTGAGCAGAATGCAGGGGTTATTTGCTGAAAAATTAAGGCGGGCAGTGGCAAAGCAGAGTGTGTGGGCCAATCGGAAGGCCTCTGTGGTATTGGTTAGCGTGCCATCAAAAGGGATGGCGGCCTTGCCCACGTTTGTGTTGGTTGTGAAGATGGAGGGGAAGAAGAGGGCGTCAATCCCCTCTGGCTGAAGAATTGATGGGTTTTGGACAAATGCCCATCTTGTCTCACTCTCTGGGCGTGCGAATGGGATGCACAAGATGAGAAGGAACCCAAACAGGAGCATCAGCATCTGTTGGACAAACACAAACAGTGCCCCTGCTGGCCATCAGCATGGGGTCAGGGCCTTTCCATGTGCCTGTTAAAATATCTTTCCACATGACCACAGGAAGGTTTGAATCTACCCATGGCTTTACATGTCTATCCATTGCAGCATTTCCTGAATTATCTGTTATCAAATAGTTGAGTGTCAAAAGCACTTGATGGAGTTGATTAGAAGGAGACTGAGGTAAAGACAGAGCAGGGGAGAGGGGCTGGTGCTTGTCATAGCCTCTTCTTG
>PVIR01043304.1:0-11839 GCA_004026965.1 Petromus typicus
CTCTTCCTCCAGGGAAATGTCAGCATGACCTTCTTGGATGAGTCTTGTGAATGACCAAGAACAAGAACTGCATGAGATCGAGTAGCCTTGTCTATACCTGATGCCTGGCAAGTGCTCTTACCTGAATTCCCAGCATTCCCGGTGACCCGAGGAGGGGAGTGTGGGAGAGGAAGTCATGCAACACTTGTTCTCATCTGAATGAGAGGTCAGATGTGTGTGAAGTCCCAGGAGGGTGTGAGTGGCCCGGTAGGCACCGGGCCTGCATCTGAAATGCCTGTACTATTTACTGGCATAAGTCAGCAATTTTTGAAGATTGAAAAATGTTCAGTAGTAATTACCATAGAGTGTGATAGTCTTCAGAAGATAGAATCATACCAAGTAACTATTCCCTTCTGAGAATAAACATTCATTGAAGAATAATATCTTAAAATATATATTTTATGAGTGCATATTGATTTTAGAAAATGTTGGGTTTCAATGTGGCATTCTTATACATGCATGTAACATATTTTGATCGTATCAACCCCCCTCATCATCCATGTATCCCTTATTTCATTCTTCTCATCTAATTAGAGCCTCCCAACGAACAGTAGTAAAGCTGGAATAATACATCCATAGGGTTTGGGTGTTCCAGATAAGGCCCAGGCTTTCGACAGCTCAAACCTTTGCCACAAGTACAGGCATTTCCAGTAGTAGTGCTCTATTACGAACAAACTTAGGATTTTCTCAGCAAGGTGATCTTTACTCTGTGACTTCACACCCCACAGAGAAGCCCTTTCATTTTGAGAGAGGTTCAAATCTAAAAACAGAGTGTTTCATAACTACCACTGCATGACACATCACGGCTATTAAAGCTTTTTGCTTGCTTTCTGGAATCGCTGGGTCAGGATTCAGGAAGGACTTGTGGCTCTGGCTCGGGTCTGTCCTGTAGATGCAGCTGAGCCCTGACTGGTGCTGGGCCTGGGCCAGTGGTGTGACCACCAGACACCTCCACTGCTGTCTCTTTTTCTTCCTCACTCACTCTTCATTTGGCTTCAGGGTCTGCACCTACAGTCTGTTTGCATGCAGTAGTTTTGGGATGTCCTTATAGTATGCCATCTAGGGGAAGATGGGCTGTTGTATAGCAAATGACTTCCTTAAGAGCCAGCATCCTGAGAACACAACAGAAAGACATAGCATTTGGCCCTCCTCTTCATGAGAAGTAGACTCCTCTTTGGAAGCAGCTATATCCATGTCACCCACAATACAGTGTCACTCCACTAGGTACACAGCACACAGACATGATCTCAGTGTCGTAACTTCAATAGTATGGATGGCAGACTTTAAACAACAGAAGACTGTTCCTCACAGTTCCAGCACCTGGGAGGGCCAAGATGGGGCGGCTTTCAGTGAAGGCCCTCTCTCTGGTTTGCAGGTGGTTGTCTCTTGGCTGTGTCTCCACTTGGTGATTGGTGGAGAAGCAAGGCAAGCTCTTCAGGACTGGGCATGAATCCCATCACAAGAGCTCCACTCCAAATCTGAACGACCTCTTAAAAGCCCTGCATCCTTGTGCCATCCTGCAAGAGCAGGCTTTTGATGTGTGAGTTACGCCGTCCATACAGCCATTCGTGTCCTGTCACAAGTGCTACCATCCAGGGAGCCGTCACTCTGTTCCAGCACATGCCGAGTGATCTATATGCCTCATTTGATCTTCACAACATGTCCACAAGGTGGAAATGACTGATTTCTCCATTTTCAGAGAAATTAAAGTAACCTGTAATGGAAAAGCTTTCCCCACCCTAGTAATAATGGCATTAAAATATAATGAAACTTTATTAAACAAAGGTCCAATTAAAAATACCTAATGATGGAAGTTTCCCTTTTGCATAGTTAGAAAAACAGAAATAATTCAAAAATTACTTTATATTTTAGTAGTTCATTCTGCTTAATTTTAGTAAAATCATATCTGGAAGTGTCTTAGTAACCAATCCTCCACTATGCTCAGTGTCTGGGTCTCTAGTGCTGTCAAGTGTAGGACAATTCCACAAACCTTCTGTTAACTGGGACCCTCTGGTCTCAAAGCACTGAAGTTAGCTATGTTATGTTTCAGCTTTGTGTGCTGAATTCTTCTCAGCATTCTTCTCATGTTATTCTTCACCATATAATATAAATGAAAAATACTGACAAACTGGACATTCCACAATAACCAATGTTTGGCAGGAAAATGAATCTTGCTTCTTTGATCCTCTGGGGAACTTCATTAAAGAATCATATCAATAAAAAGGAAACTTCACTACTCTTCTCAGCCCAGTTTAATCCTACCACTGGGATTATGAATCCAGGATGAACTATTCACAGGAAAACCTTTTGCTCAGAAGGCACTGTCTGTTTCACCCAAACTTCCTGAAATATAAAAATCATCTTGTGAATCTTAATATATTATTCCACTACTGATCCTTTCTGTATATAGCTATTGATCCTACATATTATTTTTAAATGGCTTTATTTATTCATCTATCATGTAATTCTCTCACTTAAAGTGTAAAGTGTGATATAACTTAGTATGGTTACAGAATTATGTAACCATCACTACAGTCTATTTTACAACATTATCATCCTATAAGAAAAAAAATTCTGTAACCATGAACAATCTGTCCTTGTTTCTCTTTCCCCAGCCCCTTGCAATCCCTCATTTACTCTCCATCTGTATTGGTCTATTCTGGGCACATTTTCAAAGTATTTCTTCCATGTAACTACAATTATATATCCTTTGATCATTCCATCCTTCTCCCCTTCTCCACTTGTTCTAAAAATTTCAGTGCAAACAATGATTAGAGTATATATCTAGAAACGTCTGAAACAAACATGAATTTGAATGGAGTGAATGGAAATGTCTAGTAGACTTTGGGTTATTTAGTAAATGAAAAACTAGGAAAGCCCCTTTTCTGTGTATGCCTTTCAGTGTCTGAATAATGACAGTAATATTGACGTTGACTTTTTGGTGAGAACAATCAGAGGCAATATTTACATGGGCTCCATATTGCAAGACAGCCACAAAGACGGGCAGTGCCTCATTAGCGCAATGTACCTTGATCCTTATCCAGCTGGAGCCTGCTAGATGCTCAGCCATTATCTTATCTCTTGGCTTATTGAGTACCAATCAACTCGAATTCTTGAGCTGCTACTTCCTGTTTTTGAAGCCACAGGAAAAGTCTCAGCATATCTGTGCACTCATTTTCTCCTCTGTATGATGGAAATAATAGCTGTGCTAGGGTCGTTAAGAGGTTGTAAGTAGTCTACAAAAATGAACTACTGATTATATCATTTCTCTCTTCCTCACCAAACGGCTTAGGGGAAAAAAGAATTCAGAAAATCAAGCGGCACTCACCAAGCAGTTGAATTAGGTACCTATATTTTAATTGTTTGTTAGAATGGATAGATGAATCTAAAAGCCCTAGTCCTGTTGATATTTTAACTGGGCCTTAATAATACATGCTAAGATACACATAAAGGACAATATAATCACAATCAGAGATTTTGTTCCTGAATCACTCTTCAACCTGTCTCTGTTTATTTTCTTTGGCCTCTGGTTATTTTGCTTCGTGCCTTTCCCATTCATTTTGATTCACCTTTCGAATTAATTCTTGGTTTATGAATGTTGCATTGCTTTTCTAAAACATTTCCAGCTTCCTGGCACAGCCTCTCAATGCACTCTCCACTGGCACAGACTAGGATTTCGTTCCCTGCAATGCCCCCCACTGACTTCCAGGCTCCTCCTCCTACTGTTTGTGACACGGAGTAGCATGACTAATTTCTTAGCCTGCCTAAACCAAAAGGAGTTGGTCAAAGAGTTGGTCATAGGTAAAACACCATCAACTGGTATGCCAAGGTGAAATGAAAAATTAATTAACATTAAGAGACATTTTGTAGGATTGTGAAATTAGGAATAAGACCCTGTGTGTGCAAATACTTTTTAATTTTAAAAGGGGGGTGTAAACATAGATAATCTTTACAATATTCAGAAGTTTAAAGACAGGATTAAGAATTTCAAAAACCCACATCTTCCTGACAGTTTGAAAATTCAAAGTCTTTTATGTTCCCTATTCTGTGCAATGAGGAAGGTAGGTACAAGGAAGGTACAAGGGATGAGAATATTGCTGCATGTAAAAAGAAGACCTCAAAAGGATGTCATTGAAAGAGGGGCTGTCTTGGAGGAGACTAGAGGAGAGATTTGGAAAACTGAGTACATTTCTCTGGTTTATTGTGATAAGATAAGTACTGCATAATCCTTTGCTTCAAACAAACTCTAAAACTGAGCCAAGTGATAAGACATTTCATTTTCTCGCTGAATCAAAACCTCTACAAATGCTTATTTAATGCAAATGAGTAAAGTCAGGAGAAAAAGAAGAAAAAAACAACCATCTTGGCTAACTGCACTTACCCTACGGCCCTGGTGGGCACATAAAGACCAATAGAATAAATCATATTTGTCCCACTTGTGCACAAAGACTAATGGTGAAAGGAATCAACCTCAGGATTTATTTACATTTAGGAGAACCTGAAATTTTAAAATATTAATCTGCTATGTCTTTCTAAAAAGTTGGTATACAAAAGTAGATACCATTTTGTGTTCAATGTATACAGAAGTATTTAATGGAAAAGAAAGTTGCTCTGTTTTAGAAAATGAATTGAAATTTTGAGGATTAGAAGAGGAGAAAGGACTTGGTAATTGTTGTGTGCTGAACTGTATCCCTCCAAAATTCATAGGTTGATCTCTCTACCCTGTCCTCATAATGTACCTGCATTTTGAGATAGGACCTTAAAGAGTTGACTAAATTAAAATGGGTTCATTTAAATGAAGGCAGACTAATTTGAACTGATGTTGACCTTGTAGGAGGAGATCAGGATACAGACACAAGGGTGCGCACAGAAGAAAGGAATGGGCAGACACATAGAAAGACACAGCCACCTGCATCCCAAAGGGAAACAACCCTGGAGGATAAACAAGCAGCAGCCCATGAAGGCCATGGCAAGACCAGCTCTCACGGTGAGCAGTAGTCAGAAGGACTGTGATTCTACCATCTCACTTCGAAACTTCATTCAGAGTCTGCTATTTACAAATACTTCATCTTTCTGGCAAAGGAGTGTCTCTGGTCAGACAAGCTAGTGTCTTAGTACCCATCATGTCTTGATAGATTGCCATATAATCAATAATAGATATCCTCGGACTTAATCTATAAGAAATACTCTGGTACATTAATGTGAAAGATGCTGGAGAGAATGAAAATGAACTGAAAAAGTTTCTTCCACACTGTACTTCAGGAGCTCAAATACACACTCACAACTGTCTTATCTAGTAGACAGATTACTATAAGACAAGGCTACCTGTTTTAACATGGTTTTTCTTTCTATCATTTCAGTGCCCCAAAGTCAATCTAAAAACATTAGATGGAAAATTACAGAAATAACAATTTATACATTTTAAGTGTGATAAAATATCAAGCTGTGCTACTCCATCCTGCCTGAAATGATAATTTTTTTGTCCAAATACTCATGCTGCATATATTTCCACCAGGTACATTTATTAGCCTTCTCAATCAAATCGCTGACATCATATTGCAGAGTCTATGTTGAAGAAATCCTTAAACATGGACCCAAAGCAGCAGAGGAGTGATGCTGACAGTTTAGACTATTAAAACATGATAGTGCCTATTTATAAATAAAACTTTACCATAGTTATGTATGAATAGGAAGACACAGCATGTGAAAGATTCGCATTCTGTGGTTTCAGACACCCACTGGAAATCTTAAAGCGTATCCTCTGGATAGAGGACTAACGTACTTTATCTTGTGAGCCTGCTAAACAAAGATTTGCATAGAGACTATTTCAAGTAGCAACCAGATTTTAAGGAATAAATTTTGCATTTTATTTTATTTTTTTTCCTCTAGCAACTACTATTCCAAATAGCTGACTTTTGAAAGCTCAGATACTGCTCTCTCCAAGTGCATTTTCTGTCAGTGTCTACTGAGTGTTCCAGCATAACCCCCAACTTCTAAATTGAGATTTTAATCACTCGGTTTTTGTGAATTCAGCAACATGTATACATCTTCCTGAGGTTATGCTTATAGGCAGAGGAAAAACCAAGATAGCCAGTGGAAAGCTGTCATTATCATTTGGTCACAGGGCGCCTTCCCAGACTTCCCTTTTGCTACTCAAACAGGAAGTTAAAGAGACCCAAGTTTTCCTCCCAAACTAAATTTCATATACTGAAAATAAAAACTGCCTAAACCAAATCCTTCTTCTCCACACCTTCTCCTTCAGCTCCAAATTACTTTCCACAAACACAGAAAACTACATTCACTGTATTTGATAAAGGACCACATTTTCCATGATTTTCTGAAACAGGTACAAATCATTATTTTCCCAACAGAGGGATTTGAATAGAAGTGTTTTCATAAACACCACTAAGACTCTGCCCGAGCTCTCTCCTGCTGGGACCACTCACCAGGATCCTGTCTAACAGCAGCGCGGGGCTCCTCAGAACACAATGAGGCCCTTTGTTTTCTAGGGATTTTGTTCTGAGTTGTCCTTACTCTGTCTGGAGCATTTCTTGCCCAGCTTTTATCGCCAGCTCTTATCTGGTTTTTATATTCCAGGTTCCATATCACCTCCTTAGTTAGGACTTGTTTGACTACACTCTCTAAATACAGTAATATCTTTGTTATTATTGAATCTGTTTACTTGGATTTTTTGGTTTGTTTTATTTCTTATGTTTTTTCCCACTGTTCCTGGTAACTGAGAGGGAGAACAGATGTCAGTCCTCTGAACTGGAGCATATTTCTGTTCTTAGCTAATTGAGGGAGGTAGGATACCTTCTGCGATGCCCAGGGGGGCTGCTGATCCCTCCCAGCATGACTGAAAAGGTGTCTTCCCTCTCATCCATGACAGCTCATGCAGCCTGTGTAGCCATTCAGGGAGAGGGAAGAGCTGCTCATATGTGCCGAGCGTCCCCTCCTCCACCAGCTCTGGGCTATTGCTGCTCAACTGTCAAGCTCGCTTCTGTGGCCGTGTTCTTGTTTCCCTTTCCTCTGCTCATAAACTAGCAAGTTCATTAGAACGTTGGGATTGATCATACTGACCTTAGCTACCCTGGACCCTTCATCTCTCGGGGTTCTTGCAGAAGGAAGGAGTCTAGGAGCAGCAACACTGATACAGGAGAGCAAGGCCTAGCTCTCAACCTGAAATATGAGTTTGCGTTCTCTAAAATCAAAAAATGAATTTTAGGAATGATGGAAGTTTGAGTAAGAGAATTTTATTGAGAAAAAAAGCTTCTGCCTAAGAGGAACAGAAGGGGAAACCTGGAAAGGTGAGTAACCTGTCTACCTCACTTCTCAGAGGGCTTTTATGGAGCAAAGGCACAAAGTGAGGTGGGTTTAAGGTAGGCACTTAAAAAGTAGACAGTCTACAGTCAACCAATGGGATTATAACAAGTATAGCTGCTTAAGCAATACTGATCCAATGAGGTCCAGTGAGGAATCAAGTCACTTGGCAAGTGTATAAGATTTTTTGTCAGGAGACTTTCCCAGGTGGGTTAAATTCCTGGCCTCTACCCCAAGGAATTTGCAATCACGACATTCCTGGGGAGAGTGGATCTGAATCTTGACCCTCCATCCCAGGAAGAGAGTGAGGCCTATCAGTCACTGCCAGCTGGGAGGGGTAGTTTTCTTCTTTGGTGGCACCAGTCTTCGATACAGGTCTCCTTTTTTGCTAGTTTTTGGAGGGCCAGTCCTATCTATCTACCTACCACTTGTCTAACTACCTTTTCTACCTATTATAATAATATAGTAGCAAATTGCTGATTATATAAAAGAAAGCCAGGAAGGGACAGACTTGAGCTTTGGAGGTCCCCAGTGCACCTCCCCCTAGACCCAGGCACATAATATTTCTCTCTCAATGCTCTTGCTCTCAAATTTATGCTTTTATTTTAACAATCTATATAACTTCCTAGCATTGCTATATAGTCAGCTTTAATAAATGTTCTGTGCTATGCACTGAATATTTGAGGTGGAATCATTAAACCAACCAAAGGCCAGAGTTGGATCTAAATTCTGGGATGAGGAATTAGTGTTGAAATATGGCCCATGGGTCTACGGCCATACCACCCTGAACGCGCCCGATCTCATCTGAAATATGGCCCATGGTTGACATGAAGTACCACACGTAGATCCAGTGATTAGCTATAACGAACAAGCAAAAGGAAGATGCACTAACACTTGGTGCTTTCTGGCTCACAATGCTGTACTTCCCCCCTACCCTGGAAGAATGGTGCAGCTGTCCACCACCTGGCATGTCTTTGTGTTGCAGCCCAAGATGTCAAGCATGACTGCAGCATCTGCTTATCTAAGTCTACAGACATCAACTCTGGTCTGGGAGGGGAAAGTCAGAAATTTCCTGAAGATAAGTACATGAGTATTTACATTTTCCTAAGCCTGATCACATTTGCAGATAAATACTTTTAACCTTCAAGTCTTTTGTTTCCAGAGCTGTCATATGGGAAATACTATGTGGGCCCTGCCACTCCTCCAGGCTGTACAGCCTGATCCCAGCAGTGAAGGTGACAGGCTGGAGGTCCACTCAAAAGCGCAGCCTCCATGGCTGAGTTATGCTTTATATAAATATCAGAACCACCATTCATTCGAAGGAAAAGAAAGGGGCTCTTTTCTGTCGATTGTTTCTGATAGAAACTTTTTTTTTTTTAGGTTTTTTTGAGACAGGGTCTTGCTTTGTAATTCAGGCTGGCCCTGAGCTCAGCCTCAAACTCATACCACAGAAATCCTCCTGCCTCTGCCTCCCAAGTGCTGGGATTACAGGCATGAGCCACCACGCTCGGCACTGTGGTATGTGGTACTGGTTGCTGCTGGGCCACACCCAGTATCGTTATGTGGTTACCAGGGATCAAACCCAGGTCCCTGTGCTTGCAAGACAGGCACCAGAACCACTGAGCTAAATCCCCAGCCCTAGAAACTATTTTTAAAACTTTCATCTGCCCTTCTCACGGAAAAGGTGATGCTGCCAACTAGGACATGTGCCTGCTTCCCTGAACATTTCACAATTTTCCATCTGTGAAGAAAAGTCACTTGACTTCAATATGTTAAAACCTCTCCCGAAACAGAAGGAACACGAAATGACTATTAACCAGCATCACCTGGTATTTCCCAGAGTACTGATCATGTGAAGGCAGTGATCTTGTGAGACACATTTCCCCAGGCCAGTTACCCTGCTTTCTCTGCCATTCTAGCATATACTCACATTTCTCTCCATCAAGTATCTGCTGACCATGTCTGTCTGATAGCAGGAATTTCATTTTTAAGTATTTTTCTCTTCCTACTTATTTGTCAGCTCCCTTTTGCCACTGTTTTTTCCTTCTCCTTTGTCCATTTGATAAAACAAGTCACAAGGCAGCACAGTTGCCTGTCTTTAATCAATATATAACTTTACAGATTTATCTAAAATGGATTTTTCCACAATTTTCACATGTTCTAGAATGGCAGGCCTCACTTCTGAGAGTTAGCACTATGTCACTTCATGGACTAAGGCACTAGATAAAGCATTTGGACATGGGACATTTAAGATTTGTATTTGGTGCCCAGCAAGTGACTTGGGATTAATAACAGTACAAGATATCAATCACTGTTCCCTGTTTATGAATGGTTTGTAATTGAACACAAATCTCTGAGCTGCATTAACAAACTTCTGGGCTCTGAGCAGTGTTTGAGACCATGGGAAAGTTTAGTTCCTTTACTGTTTCCCTCAAAGAACACAATTGCATTATCTGGACCTACAATGTCTTCCTGCGCTCTTGGCTTATCATTCAACTCCTTTTTTCTCCTTGGATCTTTCTTCATTCTCTTTCCTCTACACATTCACTTTGAGAATTATTGATCTAGAAGTGATAACACCTTCCTTCCGAGAAAACCTGCCAAGTTGCTTGTGATCACAGGGACAATGAGGAAAACCTTTGTGTATCAGGATCATGTTCCACTGGCCAGACATACCCGGGAATCTGGAGATGGCTACACAGCCTCTAGTCCTGGCCACTATGAAAGCACTGATGTTAAAGGAAGGGTTGTGGACTTGTTCACTTGACATTCTCTGAGGAGGATGTCAGGGACAGAGGAATACCGATCCTTGACTTCTTAATAGTCTCTTAAAAATTCCTGTGCTCCTTGTACCAATTAAAATTTAACCAAGAAACTAAAAACCATTTCAAGTATATAGAACGGGAAGAATTTAACACAAGATGTTGATACCGTGGGCAACAGTACCAAGGAGCCACTGCCACCCAGCTCAGGCAGAGGAGAGAAGACAGCACCAGGGCCCAGTGCCTGAGTTCTCAAGTGAAAGTGACATGGTCCAGAAGAGATGGTGTAGGTGTGAGCAAGGAAGGAGAATACCTGGTCTTCTCTCTCCTTTGCACCCACCTAACACCTGCCAGTACCATTCAATAATTGAAACAAGACAAAAGTTTGGAAAATGCAGTGTATAAGGTCATTTTTTCAGGTCCAGAGCAGAGCAGGGAAGGGCTGGAGCCAAGTACAGACAGGCCCTAAACACTTGTATACCCCATCTTCTGAACCCACTCACCGTTTCTCCATTATAGAGCTGTCACTCAATTGAAACGTCCATTTTAGGCCCCTGTGGTAACAGTTCATCATCCAATGATGGCATGTTGTGAAGATAAGGTTCAAAAATGAATATGTCTGAATGCAAAAGAAAATCTATTAACTCAGTGTGTGTCGGTCCTTGACACAAGCGCTTTCTGCACTGAGACACTCACTGACAGAGAGTGTCAAACTAGTTGCAGACTATTTCTTTCTTTTTGTTTTTAATTAAAATCTTTATTGGTACATTACATATACACATCTGTCACAAAGAGACAGATCGACTGGACAAAAAGTCAATAAGCAAATACTTGAGCTAAACCAGACTCTTCAGCAAATGGACTTAATAGATACCTACAAAGTATTTCACCCCACAAAGTCAAAATTTACATTCTTCTCAGCTGCTCATGGATCATTCTCCAAAATAGACCATGTGCTGGTTCATAGAACAGGTATAAGTAAGTGCAAAGGGACTGAAGTTATCCCTTGTATTCTTTTGGACTACAGCGCCCTAAAATTGGAGCTGAATAGCAAAAGAAAACCCAGGATCCTCACAAACACATGGAAACTGAACAATACTCTGCTGACCAACCAATGAGTCACAGAAGAAATTAGAAAAGAAATTGAACAGTTCTTACAACTAAACAATAACCCCAATACAACATATAGGAATTTATGGGACACAATGAAAGCAGCTCTATGAGGAAAATTCATAGCTGTGAAGGCCTACACCCAGAAAACGGGGCAAGCTCAAATAAGCAATTTAATGCTGAACTTCAAGCGACTAGAAAGAGAGTAGCAAGATAAACCCAAAGCTCGCACTAGGCAAGAAATTATAAGGATCAGGGCAGAAGTTAATGCAATAGAATGGTACAAAAAAAATCAATGAATCGAGGAGTTAATTCTTTGAAAGGATAAACAAAATTGATATACCCTTAGCCAACCTTATTAAACAAAGGAAGGAAAAGGCTTATATCCATGCTATTAGGAATGAGAATAGAGAAATTACTACTGACCCAGAGGAAGTCCAGAGGATAATAAACACCTACTTTGAAAATTTATACTTTAATAAAATGGAAAATGTAGAAGAAATGGATAGATTTCTAGACACATATGAACTCCCAAAGCTGAATAAAGAAGATATAGAAATGTTAAATACCCCAATATCAATCTGTGAAATTGAAAATGTAATTAAAAA
>PVIR01043305.1:0-11811 GCA_004026965.1 Petromus typicus
CCTGTCTGGCAAGCGCAAGGACCCCGGATTGATCCTCGGTAACCACATACCATACTGGGCCTGCAGACTCACCCCCGCAGCAATCAGTACCACATATCACAGTGCCCGGACGCCTGTCATCCCAGCACTCAGGAGGCAGAGGCAGGAGGATTGCTGTGATGTGAGTCGGAGGCTGAGCTCAGGGCCAGCCTGAACCACAAAGTGAGACCCTGTCTCAAAAAACAAAAACAACAACAAAAAAGAATGTAAACAGCTGGGCATGGTGACTCTGGCATATAATCCTACTATTCTGGAGGCAGACGCAGAAGGATTGCTGTGAGTTCAAGGCTCACCTGGGCTACATAGTGAGCTCAGAGTCAGCCTGAACTAGAGTAAGACCCTGTCTCAAAAAAAAAAAAAGAAGAAGAAGGAGAGGGAGAAGCAGAAGCAGTAGCAGAAGAAGAAACTGAGCAGGTCTGGGGATTTAGCTCAGTAGAACTGTGCCTGCCTGGCAAGTGCAAAGTCCTCAGTTCAATCCCCATACTACAAAAAATTAAATTAAATTAAAATGTAAGCCACAGGCTGAGGGAATCCAGAGGATTTTATCTTGAGGCCTGGCCTTTTTCATATGCACCTCCAGCCACAAATCTGATGTCATTATTGTGCGGACTTCCTTAACAGCCTAGTCCCTCTGACTACATTAATTTCTATCTCACTTAGCTGCCTATGGCAGAGTGACATTCTTTATCTGCATGGGAAAATGAAAACAGCTCACCCATAGGTTTAACTACCATAAATAACTTTTTTTTTTTTTTTTTTTTTTTTAGGTTTTTGGAGACAGGGTCTCGCTTTGTGGTTCAGGTTGGCCCTGAGCTCAGCCTCCAACTCACATCACAGCAATCCTCCTGCCTCTGCCTCTTGAGTGCTGGGATTACAGGCGTGAGCCACCACGCCCGGCACTGTGGTATGTGGTACTGGTTGCTGCTGGGTGTGGGTCTCCACACCCAGTATTGTTATGTGGCCACCGGGGAATCGAACCCGGGCCCTTGCGCCTGCAAGACAGGCGCCGGAACCACCGAGCTAACTCCCCAGCCCCATAAATAACTTCTTTTTTGAAACTCAGTTACTTTACTTCCCGTGTGGCTCTAATTTCTACTTGTGTTTTCCAGAAAATTGGATAGAAGCATGCACCCCTGTTTGTCTGGCCCCAAATATTTACATAGGATAATAACCAACCCAAGTCAGTTCCTTTAATCATTAGGACAAGAAAGAGCCAAGTAAGCCATAGAACTCACTCCTCTCCTAGTGCGTTGGGGCCCAGCACCAGGAATAGGAGGACTAACCACTCCCTTTCCTAGTGCCAAAATTATCTAAGGACCCAACAGCCTAGGCAAAATCACCCAGAGCATTATCACGCTCCAGAATCAAACAGATCCCCTCGCAGAGGGGAACCTTAGAGAACACTGCCAAGAAAGGAAGGTCACATTTATTTCTAAGAAATGAGTGTTGCTCTTAGGTCAATTTGGCTGGGATAGTGAGACATGCAGAGTAAAAGCTAAGCAATTGTGCCACTAAGATCTGCTGCTGCCTGAGTTGTGGGGGTCTAAGATCCAGAACTGGACATTCTGGTCACTTCTTTGATGAGGGCTTTGTTAATATTTCTCACAGCCTTATCACTTGGATGATACATACTTAACCTGTTAGTCAAACTTTTTTCTTCTTATTTAACAGTATTGAATTACAAATAAGGTAGTAGAGAAGGAATAAAAACTAAGAGAAAGGAAACAAAGAAAATCATAATTTTAAAAATGAAAACTGCAGCTTCAGGACACAGATCCAGTTTGTCTGTCTGTCTGTTTGTTTGTTTGTGACAGGGTCTCACTTTGTAGTTCAGGCTGGCCTCAATCAAGATGATCCTCCTGCCTCTGTCTCCTGAATGCAGGGTCTCAGGCATGAGCCACCATGCCAACTGTTCTGTTTGTTTCTCTTCTCAAGCCTACCAGTTCCTTTTCATCTGCAAATGGTTCTCTTTTCTACTGATCCATCTTTTCATTCAAATTAGCCTACCACCTAAAACATAAAGATGATCTTCATGGATGGCCATCCTCCCCCACCCAACAGACCAAGACCAAGGCCAGACCAAGACTATAGATTATCAAATCCCACAGATTTCCACTATCACAACCACAAATATTCCCTTCAAACTGTAATGCGCCTCATTTCTCTGAGGACCCACTCTCCACTCTTATAACCGCCTGATATTTCTCCCTAAAAAAACCCTTCCTGTGTCTCCTTCTGAAGCGTCCCAAAAATTCTTTTTCTATGCCTAAAGACAGCAAACCGGCAAACTTATTCTTCAAAAGAGTGAGTTAGGTTCCTCCCTCAGGAATCTTCCAATAATACCAAGGACCAAAATCCACCTTTGGATCCGGGGCTCATCCACTATTCCTCAGGGGAGGGGCTTGGTTCCCTTAGCCTGAGATCAGACAGGGCAAGAAGAGTGGCAGGGTCTCCACACAGATAGGTCAATGCCCCTACTCAGCAGGAGAGGGGCATTGTACACTCACCCCTTAAAGACTTGGGGGGGCCAGGTCTCTCAAGAAGGAATAATGTAGATAGGACAATGAGAGGGCTGTGGAGACTCCCCCCTACCTACAAATCCTGGGCCGGGGAGTTAGCTCAGTGGTTCCGGCGCCTGTCTTGCAAGCGCAAGGGCCCGGGTTCAATTCTCCGGTAACCACATAACAATACTGGGTGTGGAGACTCACACCCAGCAGCAACCAGTACCACATGCCACAGTGCCGGGCGTGGTGGCTCACGCCTGTCATCCCAGCACTCGAGAGGCAGAGGCAGGAGGATTGTGATGTGAGTTTGAGGCTGAGCTCAGGGCCAACCTGAACCACAAAGCGAGACCCTGTCTCAAAAAACATAAAAAAAAAAAAAAAATCCTGAGCGACGCCCCAGGGCAGCTCTCCCCTCAAGCCCTGCCCTGGTGAAGAACCTACGGAACTTGTGCTGCAGTGGGCTGTTTGTTACCACTGAAAGCTCTAAAAGGTTCGCCATCACTGTTCTGGACTTACTAAATGGAGACAGAAACAAGCAAAACAGAGACGTCCCAGCCTATTCTGAAAAATTCCCATATTCCAAAACAGGAAGCCTGCTCACAAGACGTACCCCCCAGCTTGACCTGTAGTAACCTTCCCTTTACTTGGAGGTCATCGAAGGTTCATGCACGGGGACTGCATCTCCGGCTTACAAGTGTAACAGTGAAGGAAGGGACCTATGGAGCAGAGGCGGCAGAGTGACTCAGCGTTTCTTCAGCTATATTTTGTCACCACTTCTCTTCTGTTATATTAGCCTGGCAGATGCCCAAGCACTGGGCCACCACTTTAAACCCCACACCCTAAGCTCTCAGTCAAGATGCCCTGGTGCCCTGCCTGCTCTCAAACCGGCGCACGCTGAGTAAGTATATATTACCTTCATAAACCGATGCTTCATTACCATCGCTCATTAAAACCTCGGAACCTGTCCTGGACCCCATTACCCACTATTACTGCCACTCTGCTCCCCCCTTTTTGTACTGGTTCGCCCGATTCACACTAAGCTAAGTCGCTCACATAGCTAAGGCCAGAACTGAACATTGGACCCTACTGCTTCAGCCTCCCAGAGTGTTGCTAGAACAGGCATACATCACCGCAGCCAAACAGCTAGTCCATTTTCAGATCTGCTCATCTTTTTTTTTAAGGTTTTTTGAGACAGGGTCTCGCTTTTGTGGTTCAGGCTGGCCCTGAGCTCAGCCTCCAACTCACATCACAGCAATCCTCCTGCCTCTGCCTCCCAAGTGCTGGGATTACAGGCGTGAGCCACCACGCCCGGCACTGTGGTATGTGGTACTGGTTGCTGCTGGGTGTGAGTCTCCACACCCAGTATTGTTATGTGGTTACTGGGGAATCGAACCCGGGTCCCTCCGCTTCCAAGACAGGCGCCGGAACCACTGAGCTAACTCCCTGGCCCTCTGCTCATCTTTTTTTTCCACTTGAAATCAAGCCAAGTTGGGGGCAGCAGCGTCAGCTCAAAAAGCCAAACGCCTGCTGGGCAATAGGTTCTCGTCACCGAAGCCCAAGTCTCACGGTCAGAGCCGCGAGCACCCATTCTCCCAAAGACTGAGCAGTGTGAAGGAACCAAGGCGAGACGAGCCGTGGAGGCCACTGCCCGGGAAGGGCTGGGAGGAACTGCAGAGGCAGGGAGCGGTGCCAGGGCGCCCCTGCACCCAGCTGCAAGCCGGACACCTCGGTGAACTACAATCTCCAGGCTGCCGGGCGCGGCGCCACGTGACCCTGAGCCCGGGGCTCCCGGGGTACCGCGCTCGGCCGCGGAGAGTCGGGACCGACGGCGCCGCCGAAGGGAAGGCGGGGACGGGAGAGCGGCTGAGCAGGAGCGGTGCGACGGAGTCCCGGCAAGTGCCACAGCCCCCGGGGTCTGAACAGGCCGCACGGCGGTCTAAAGGCCCCTTGCCTCAGAATGGCCGGCTAGCGAGTGAGCGAGCCGAAGGAAAGGGAGCTCTGCGACTCAACCTGACAACTCTTGCCCCTTAGTTTTACTAGAATTGGTTGTATTTCTGCTTTTTGTTGTATTTTTGTCTTTCCAGTGTCTATTTCCCTACTCTTTCAAGTTTTGTTTTGGATTTTTGTTTGTTTGTTTGTTTGTTTTGTTTTGTTTTGTGTACCAGAGACTGAACTCAGGACCTTGCTCTTGCCAGTCAGGCAGACGCTGTGCCACTGAGCTAAATTCCTGACCTTTTGTTTTGTTTTATTTTGTCTTAACTTTTGAGACAGTGTCTTGCCATGTAGTTCAGGTTGACCTTGAATTCAAAGTGATCCTGCTGCCTCTGCCTCCGGAGAGTTCAGGCATGCACCACCATCCCTGGCGTGGACTAAGCTTTCCTGTCTGTTGATATATGTATAAGATTTCAAGTGTATTCTCCTCTGGTATTTCAGTAATTACATTCTAAGTTTGCATAAAAGTAGACTGGATAACATTTTAACCATTTCCTCTTGCAGTGAAGAATTTCAGAGAGTAGCATTGCCCAGCTTATTGTAACACTCAGGCTTTTAAAATATTGATCATTATTAAAGTTATGATCCCTTCTACAGGATTTAACACTTGTACTGATTTACTATATTGCTCTACACAGAGATAATTATTAAAGCTGTTGCTGAGCTAGAGGGCATACAATCCAGGAGAGAAGCAAACCTACCCAGTTTATAAGTCTAGTGTGAAGTTGTTAGACCAATTTGCACTTTGCAGTTCAGACCGGCCTTGAACTCGTGGAAATCCTCCTGCATCAGCCTCTCGAGCTTTAGGATCACAGATGTGTGCCACCACAGCTCATGTAGTATTAAGTTTTTAGTAGAAAGCAAGTGGGGGGCGCAACTCTGAAGGTGAAAAAATAATTTTCAGCATGGAGGGTCACAGAATTTATTTATTTATTTATTTATTTTTAGTGGTTTTTTTTTTTTTTTTTGAGACAGGGTCTCCCTTTGTAGTTGAGGCTGGTCCTGAGCTCAGCCTCAAACTCACAGCACAGCAATCCTCTCGCCTCTGCCTCCTGAGTGCTGGGATTCACTGGTATGTGGTACTGGTTGCTGCTGGGCGTGAGTCTCCACACCCATTATTATATGTGGTTGCCAGGGATCGAACCCGGGTACTTGCGCTTGCAAGACAGGCGCCGGAACCACTGAGCTAAATCCCCAGCCCGAATTTTTTTATTTTTAAGGTGAACTTTAAAAGTTGGCCAGCGTAACGGTGTATATCTATAATTCCAGAACTCCGGGAGGCAAAGACAGGAAGATTGCAAGTATAATCCAGCCTGAGCAGTTTAGCAACTGAGCAAAATGTAGCTCATTGTGAAGGTCATGGCTCCAGTTCCAAGTGCTGGAAAAATAGGTTAGACTGAAGGAACTGAAGTGGGAGATGCTGGGAACAAAGGCAGGCAGGACAGTCCAAGGAGCAGCAAGTTTGGGCTTGTGCCCTGCAGGCCTGAAGAGACTCACGGAGAGACAGACCACACAGGTGGCATTTTCTAAACAGGAACAAGATGAGAAATGTCACTATTCCTGGAAGATTCACCTGGAAGCCTCTGTGGGTTGAAGGAGAGGAACAGAATGGAGATTAGGACCAGAATTCCCTTATTTTCCCGCAGGCCCCACGGTTTGAATTTATTTAACTTCTCAAACAGTTTTTAAGAGGCACTTAATTTGGCTTCCTTCTGTTAAAGATGTATAACTGCCAGCCTTGGTGGTCAATGTCTGTAATCTTAGCATTCTAGCGGCTGAGACGGAGGGATCACTGTGAATTTGAAGTCAGCCTGGGCCACGTAGTGAGTTCAAGGCCAGCCTGAATGACAGTGAGACCCTGTCTCAAAATGAACAAAAAAAGGGCCGGGGAGTTAGCTCAGTGGTTCGGGCACCTGTCTTGGAAGTGCAAGGACCCAGGTTCGATCCCCAGTAACCACATACCATACTGGGCGTGGAGACTCACCCCAGCAGCAACCAGTACCACATACCACAGTGCCGGACGAGGTGGCTCGCGCCTGTAATCCCAGCACTCGGGAGGCAGAGACAGGGGGATTGTGATGTGAGTTGGAGGCTGAGCTCAGGGCCAGCCTGAACCACAAAGCGAGACCCTGTCTCAAGAAAAAAAACCCTAAAAAAATAAGAGCTAACAAGAAGGTGGGTGAGGAACACAGAGGGGGACTTGCCAAGGAAGGAGAGCAGAATTTAAATGACTTAGGTTCAGAATAGACAGAGTGGTGGGGGCTAGGGAGAGGCCTCGGGCGAGTGGAGAAGACTGGGGAGAGGGCGCTGATCGGGAAACTCGAGACATGGAGTGCTCTGCAGTGTACTTAACTGTACCGGGCACTGTTGTCCTTTTTTTTTTTCATTTTGTTTGGGTTTTTTTGTTTTGTTTTTGGTACCAGGTAACAAATTTGGGACCTTGCACTTGCAAGGCAGGTGCAGGAATCACTGAGCTAAATCCCCAACACTGTTGTCAGTCATGTTACGTGAATTTTTTCTTCCAGTACCTGGAATTAAATTCAAGACTTTGCGCTTGCCAGGCTAGCACGATTAATTCATTTTTATTTCTCAGAAACCCTATGAAATGTGTTTTCTTTCACTGCTTTGTACAGAAGGGTAACTGAAGGACAGACACATTAAGTAGCAGAACCAGGGTCACTCCACTGATAAGGGGCACAGCCAGAATGCTGGCCCCAAGTCTGATTCTAGAGCTGGCCTTCTATCACTGCCATGTGATAAGAAATAGATAAACTTTTCAGAGGTCTAAAGGCAGGTTCCTTTGGATATCTTGAGTTAAGATGTTTATAGGAGTATAGTACATCCGGGGATAGACCAGGCCTCTCAGGCTAAGAGGCCACGTGGCCTGGCCATTGCACTAAAGTTGGTCACATGGGACTCAAGGCTCAGAGCCTTGACTTATGATTTGTCTCATCTTCCCTCTGGGCTAGTTGATTACATTTATCTTTGCAGACTTCCAACGTGAACTGGGAAACGTCAGAGAAAGCCAACTATCCTGTACATTTGTCTTATCTTTTTATTTTGCAAGGCTCTCCTTTATTGTCCTTAGAGGCAGAGCAATGGATTTGAGCATGATTTCAAGACCAAGTCTTGAAGGAACACATCTGTTTGCAAGGAGAGATATCATGTTGGCTTGCCACAAAAGCAGGACATTTTTGTCAACAGTTCACCCCAAGGGATAGAGAAAAAGCAGAATACATAGTGCCTGTGCTCCAGAAACTAGTCCCCTGAATGGGACAATAAGAGTAACACTTAGGACAAAAGCAAACAAAATGAGTAGGTTCATAGTTAAGTACTACATGGTGTGAGTCATATTTCAGTATAGTGGGCACTGGGCTTTTTAATGTACCCATGATATCAGAACTACGTCTTGTAGCTCAAAAATATAATGATGTGTTTGTAACTATGGAGAGGCAGAGCTAAGTCTTCTACACTGACTGTGTCAGCTGCACTCTGCCAGCGAAGGGGTGTCTCAGCTGCAGTGAGCAGTACAGGGTTGACTCTACACAAGCAACACACCTCAGGGAAGTTACTGTCCAGCTACTGTCTCAAATCCTTCTCACTTATCTTCATAGTCCTCACTTCTGAATGGAACATCAGGTGTCAAACAGAGGACTCAAAGCAGGGGAAGAAAAGGCAGATCAAATACTTCCAGTCCGCTCTTGGGACTTGCTGAGGTAGAAAAGTTGAATATGTGGTTTACATGTTGACTAGAATCAGGAAAATTTGGCAAAATTTGGCAAAATTAGAATATGAAAGAATTGTTAGGTGAGTCTGATAAGTATAAAAGTCATACTGAAATCTTAGGATTTTAAGTAGTAATTTTGAGTGCTGGTTTTAGAAAAGACTCTAGATTAAAAGAATAAAGATGGGGGCCAGGAATTTAGCTCAAGTGGTAGCCCACCTACCTTGGAAACACAAGGGCCCAAGTTCAATCCTTGATGCTGCAAAAAAAAAAAAAAAAAGATAAAGCTGAGGACAGGGCGCCAGCCATGGTGGCTCACACCTGTAATTTAGCATTCAGGAGGCAAAGGCAGGAAAACTGCCATGAGTTCAACGATAGCCTGGGCTACACAGTGAGTTCAGGACCAGCCTAATCTACAAAACAAAACCCTGTCTCAAAACACTAAAAAAAAAATAAAAATAGATAGGGCCAGGTATGGTAGTGCATATTTATAATCCCAGCACTTGGGAGGCAGAGGCAGGAAGATTACAGCCAGTTTGAGGCTACATAATGAGATCAGGGCCTACATCAACTACAAAGCAGGACCCTGTCTCAAAAACAAAACTAAATAGGGCCAGGGGATTAGCTCAGTAGTATTGACCTGCCTTGCCTGAGTTGAATCACCATTAATGAAAAACAACAACAACAACAAAGAAGAATAAAAATAAGGAGGGAGAAAATATCCTTTTTTACCATATTTTAATTTTCTGATAACTTGTTTTTTTGTTTGTTTGTTTTTTTAAGGTTTTTTGAGACAGGGTCTCGCTTTGTGGTTCAGGCTGGCCCTGAGCTCAGCCTCCAACCCACACCACAATCCTCCTGCCTCTGCCTCCCAAGTGCTGGGACCACAGGCGTGAGCCACCACGCCCGGCACTGTGGTACGTGGTACTGGTTGCCGCTGGGTGTGGGTCTCCACACCCAGCATTGTTATGTGGTCACCGGGGAATCGAACCCGGGCCCTTGCGCCCACAAGACAGGCGCCAGAACCACTGAGCTAACTTCCTGGCCCGATAACTTGTTTTTTTTAAGGTTTTTTGAGACAGTGTCTCACTTTGTGGTTCAGGCTGGCCCTGAGCTCAGCCTCCAACTCACATCACAGCAATCCTCCTGCCTCTGCCTCCTGAGTGCTGGGATTACAGGCGTGAGCCACCACACCCGGCACTGTGGTATGTGGTACTGATTGCTGCTGGTCATGAGTCTCCACGCCCAGTATTGTTATGTGGTTACCGGGGATCGAACCCCGGTCCTTGCACTTGCAAGACAGACACCGGAACCCCTGAGCTATATCCCCGGCCACTCTGATAACTTGTTCTTTAAATAATAATTTTTTTGTTTTTTTGAGGCAGGGTCTCACTTTGTAGTTCAGGCTGGTCCTGAACTCATCCTCAAACACAGCAATCCTCCTTCTTTGCCTCCCGAGTGCTGGGATTACAGGCATGATCCACCATGACTGGTTTAAATAATAGTTTTTTGTAGTATTTCACTTGAGTTAGTTAGGTTGAATTTTTTTTTTTTTTTCATTTTACTGCTACATTTTATACATACATTATGATCACATTCCACACTGAGAATATGTACCTGTGCAAACTGTCTTGCTTCTCGTTATTCCCCATCCCTCTGCCCTCCCTCCAGCCCCCTTCCTGAAGTTCTTTCTTGGGTTTATTGTTATCACTGCTACCTCAGTAATGGCTGAAAACTGGAGGCCTTACAGATAGTATTTCCAAAGTCCACCCTCTCCTGATTCTTTAAGTTTTGTCCCTGGTAGAATTAAGCTCTAAGTTTCACAATGCATTTGTGTCCTTGTAAGCACATTCTACGGTTTCTAAAGTAAGTGGACTTTGCTTGGGAGTTTGATCATTAATTGACATTTCTTGAAGAGAAGAATGACACTGTATGTTTTCCAGACTCCGGCAGCTCAATGGCCTCCGGGAAGAAGAAACTGCAGGGCCTAGTCGCTGCCACGCTCACACCAATGACTGAGAATGGGTAACTATCCCTCGGGGCGGGAAAGGGATCTGTTCTCATTCAGTGGACAAGCATAGAAGCTGTCTGATAACAATGCCTTAGGCTCTACTTATTTGGAGTATTCCTGCCAAAGGACTGCTTCTCTGACTTACTCTGAGCACTGTCCCTGACCCTAAGTCAGGGAAAGATTCTCTGCATCGGCCTCTGTCCCTGGGTTCATAGCTTCATAGAGCAGTTTCTCCTGGGGTTTCACCATAGTCCTCGTTTTCCAAATAGGGCCAGTAAGTTGAATGAGGAGAATCCCATTGATAGGAAGCCTGATTTAATATCAAGCACTATCTTGGCCTCTTTAGCAATCCAGACTTCTGCATAATTCAGCTATGCTGTTCATAGACTTTTTTAAATGTCATACCATATAGAGAGTGGGGGCAGATCCACAAAATGGACGCAACATTGATTAAAGTTTAGCACGTGGAGGCGCAGAAAGGAGGGAAAGGAAGAGCAGGTGATTGTTGAATATTCATTGCCCAGGCAAATGCACTTGCAGACGAATACTGTGCCAGTGGCTTGCTTGTGTGATCGGATAGAGATCCTGGGCCGTAAGTGACCGTGTGCTATGTACTGGACACTGCCACAAGAGGATCCCTCTGCCTCCTGGATCTAAATGACTGTGACCTGTCCATGGCATCAAACTGCCAAAATACTCAGAATGCGGGATTCTTCAGGCTTCTCCTTTCTTCCTGTGAAAATAGTAATATTTTACCTGCTTCCTAGATTTATGAGCATTAAATACAAGAGTACTTAACACGGGGTCAGAATGGTTTAGGTCAATAAGTTTAAACTGTTAGAGCATTAGACAAGGGCAAATGGAAAATGAGCTGTGTAAGATATCTTTTAAAAGGCTTTTCTTTTTCACGTGCTATTGCTGAATTTGGAAATCTTCCCTCTTTAAAATAGATGAGCTCAGGAAAAAAAAAAAAAAAAAAGGGCCGGGGAGTTAGCTCAGTGGTTCTGGCACCTATCTTGCAAGCGCAAGGGCCCGAGTTCAATCCCCCGGTAGCCACATACAATATTGGGTGTGGAGACTCACGCCCAGCAGCAATCAGTACCACATACCACAGTGCCGGGCGTGGTGGCTCACGCCTGTAATCCCAGCATTCGGGAGGCAGAGGCAGGAGGATTGCTGTGATGTGAGTTGGAGGCTGAGCTCAGGGCCAGCCTCAACTACAAAGCGAGACCCTGTCTCAAAAAAAAAATAAAATAGATGAGCTGGGCTGAGGATTTAGCTCAACTGGTACTGCGCCCACCTTGAAAACATGCGGGCTGGAGTTGGGTCTTTTGTATCCCACAAAAACCAAACAAATAGAATAAAATAGATGGGCTAGACATAGAGGCACATGCTTGTAATCATAGCACTTGAGAGACTGGGGCAGGAGAATCACCACAAGTTTGAAGCCTACCTGAACTACGCTGTGAGACCCTGTCTCAAAAAAACAAAGAAAAAAAGAAAATTGAAATTCCTTTAACCTTTAATATTCTCATTTAAAA
>PVIR01043307.1:0-11799 GCA_004026965.1 Petromus typicus
TTTTTTTTTTTTTTTGAGACAAGGTCTCCCTATGTAGATTAGGCTGGCCTTGAACTCACTACCTAGGCCAGACTGGCCTTGAACTCATCATGATCCTCCTGCCCCACTTTGCTAATTATAGGCATGTACCACCATGCCCGACCAGCCCTGTGTAGATTTTTAAGAAGTATAAATATGTAAACTAAACTAGACTAAACTAAAACTAAAACTAAAAACTAAAGCTGAGATGAGATAGGGAATGCTAGAAAGTATTTGGGCCAAAGTTGAGTTCCTAGTGGGCTTGTGTGGAAGGCCTCACTGTGAGATATTTGAACAGGTATACCGTGTGAATAGCTGAAAAATGAGATTAAACATATCCATGTATATGAAAAGTATCAAAACTGAAGTTCAGTTGGCTACAAGGTTACTAAAAGTCCCAAGGGTCCCATGGCTGCTCCAAAAGTTCACGCTGTACTGATCGAAGTCTACCAAGACCACAGTGAGGGCACAGACCCATCTGTACAGAGGGCATTGTCTAGACCTGTTCTCCGCTCTGGGCAGCACATCAGACCACGCCAGAAGACCACAGCAACAGTGCTCAGATTTGGAAACTGTGCCCTTGGGGAGCAGTTGAGGGAAATGGCAGTGTTTAGTCTAGAGAAGAAAAGGTGTGTACGATTATAAGAAGGATCTTTTCAAGTATGTAGATGGTTGGTAGCAGACAGGAAGGCTCTTGTGTGGAGGTACTGAATGGAGAACAAGGAACAGTGGGTAATAATTCAGCACTCTACAAGTCAGGATCAGCGTGGAACAGACACCACATGGGGATATTCAGAGACTAGGATTTCCTCAACGCAGGGCTGGAGGGAAGGTGATAAACACAGTCATGCACCAAACATGCTTCTATGGCGTGGATTGGAAAAATTCTCCAAGAGCCTTGTGTGTAGACTTAGTCCCAGTCAGGAGGGAGAGGAAACTTCAAGGCTGGGGCTCTGTGGGAATCTTCTAGCCATTGGGGATGTGCCTTTGAAGGGGGCTGTGGGCTCTCTGCCTCTTCCTCTATTTCTCTTTTTTGTCCTGGCACAAAGGGAAGAACCTTGCTGTGTCTCATGCTCCTACCATGATTTGTTGCTGTCTACGAAGGCTTAAAAGCCGTGTGTCCAACCATGGACTGGAACTTCCAAAACGATGAACAGAGTGAACCTTTATTTATTTTTTTTAATTATTATTATTTTTTTTTTAGGTTTTTGGAGACAGGGTCTCGCTTTGTGGTTCAGGCTGGCCCTGAGCTCAGCCTCAAACTCACATCACAATCCTCCTGCGTCTGCCTCCCTAGTGCTGGGATTACAGGCGTGAGCCACCACGCCCGGCACTGTGGTATGTGGTACTGGTTGCTGCTGGGGTGAGTCTCCACGCCCAGTATTGTTATGTGGTTACCGGGGAATCGAACCCGGGTCCTTGCGCTTGCAAGACAGGCGCCGGAACCACTGAGCTAACTCCCCGGCCCATGAACCTTTATTTTTGTGAGCTGATTGACTGCCTATGTCTTTACGTTCTTCCGTAATGTCAATGACTAGCACACACGCCGTAGAGGCGATGCCGGCACCGAGAGGAAGGCGGGCCTGCTCTTTTTGGTGGCGTCCGCTCTAAGAGGCCACTTAGTACATGCGTGACAGGCCTGTCTCATGATCAGAAGCCGGTGAGCCGGGAGAAGCAGCCTCCTGTCTGTGACAACCTCTCCGCGTGTTCAGCGATCTCTCAAGACAAATGAGAACAGCAACACCGGCCCTGTTCAAAGGCAGAGGCCAGACCAGATGGTTGCTTACGGTCTCTCCAGCTCAGAGCCACACTAATCTCAGTTATAAGATGGAGAACTGCTCATCACAGAGAAGATCTGCAGTCCTCAAAGCCATCCTCAGTGAAGGGACTGTCTCCCCAGTGCGTCTGTAGGAACCGAAGACACCCAATGGGACGCCCTAGACCACTCTGGGGTCCTTCCAGCCCCATAAGTCTTCAGTGAGGCTCCAGTTATTGCACCTTTTGGCCCCTCAGTTTTTTTGCAGCCTCTTGTCAGCCAATTACGGTCCCTACGATGAAAACTAGAACATAACTTAGAGGAAAGCCTGACTGTAAGATTCTCCAGCTGCCCAGTGGGATAGTCATCATTTGCTTCGTGAGGAGGGCATGGTTTGTGTCCTGAAAAGGCAGACAGATCCTGGCAAGGACTGGTGGCTGGTGGAGGGAAGGACACGGGATGGATACAGAGCAGATGCCCACTTCCCAAGAGTGGCGGGAGGCCCACTGCCCCTCAGTGCCCTTGCAGTGCTGCCCAAGCTCTCTCATCTCTCCATAAACTGCCCCCCCGGTTTCCTCCAGAGCTCCGCATCTGTGCTATTCTTGTGGGTGTCTTCATGGATCCACAGAATCTCTATCTAGGCTTTTTTTAGAATATAGCATTTAGTGCCTCCATCAACGCCAGCCTGTCACATACCACGCTCACAGCTTTGCCAGATCCCGATGCCAACTGTCCTACTGTTCACTCATGGTTCTGTTTCAACTGAGACTTCTCAAAATGCTGTGTTTCCTTACTACTAGCATAAATAGAAAAACCAGTCTTACTTACTATTTAAGATAACCATGGTTAATATTAAGCATTATAATTTAAACACATTTGCGCATACATTCAAGTGCAGTCCCCACAGTGCCATAGCATGCTTTAGAACCGTGGCCTCTTTCTAGACAGACAAGTGTCTACACAAACTAGAATGAAGTGATTTGCTGAAGATCCAGGCAAAGACTCTCAGCTGGTTTGATCTCAAGCATCTTTAGCAAAGCAAATCCGAGATATTTACCATCTGGTTACTTTCCTGGGACTGCAGTGGTGTTCTGTCCCAGACCAAGTGGCTTTGGATAGTGGGTATTTCTTGTCGTACAGTTCTGAAGGCTGTTCCGAAATCAAGGGATGAGTAGGGTCTTGGTCCCTCTGGAACCTCCATCGGAAACCTTTTTTTCCTAATCCATCTTTTGGTAGCTCAAGATATCCCTTGGCTTATGGCTGCATAACTCAAATCTCTGCCCCTGTCTTGACATGGCGTTTACCCTGTGTGTTTCAAAACCACAGTCACATCGGGTTAAGACCTCACCTTACTATAACATGACTTCATCTTCACTTACGAAATTGTATTTTCAAATAAATAAATACCTTCTTTCCAGATAAACTCATATTCTGAGGGATTAGGGGCTGGAACTCAATCATGGCACCAGCCCAAAGAGATTCAATAGGGAATATTATAAGACGTTAAATATACTATAAATAAAATTAAGTAATAGAACTAGATACATTGAAAAAATAACTTGGAATTATATTGTACATGGTGGCACGAAAGTACCATCCCTTTAACCCCTCACCACAGCTCTCTGAAGTAAACAGAATGCCTCAGTCACCTCTCTGTGAGTCACCCTCCTGTGGCTGTGCCCTGATGTAGCCTCTGGGACAGGGTGCCTCTCAGCTTGGCAATGGGATATCAGCCAAGGTGAGACAAGCACAGGCTTGACAATCTTGTGTATCGGGCCTTTGCCTGTTGTGCTGCTGGAAATTTTCTGCACTGTGTGAAGAAGCTTGGACTGGCACTGGGGGGGGGGTTGAACCTCATGGAGGGCAGCAAGCTGTCCCAACTGACACCTTGGTGCCAGTCAGCCTGCAGATGACCTGTCAGCAGCCTGCAGCTGTGTGAGGAAGCCTCCGTCATGGTCCAGCCCAGCCCAAATGGCAGGTTGGAATCATGAGAAATGAAGCAGTTGCCTAAGTTTCGGGTGGCTCGTCATCACGCGGTACATCACTGGCACAGCAGGTAACAAGTTGATCTGCCCATTATGACAAGGACTAGAAGGAAAGGGAAGCCCACTCCTACAAGCACAGTGCTATGGACTATCAGAAGGTGTCCATCTTCCAACTGCCTGCAAAGGGGGACAGCAAAGGGCAGAGAAATGCAGCAGAGGCTTGCATAATTTCAAAGGAGATGGTGGGGCTGGGAGGCCTGTGCCTCAGAGTGGGCAAAGACCAAGGTACTCCAAGTTAGCCACTATTTATTAAGTACACAAAGTAACTGGAGGGAATGCCAGGTGACTGAGAGGGCAGTTGTGACCCTAGGTTGATGAGAGCAAAAAGGGCATTCTTATGCTAAGAGGTGGGATGGGACAACAGGCTGATAAGGAAATCTCCTTCCCCCAGGTGAGAAGACTCCTTTTCCTTACTCCAAGAACCAGGATGTCTTCAGCTGATGTAGTCTTGCCGTTGAGCATCACAGCATCTTGGGGTCACCAAGGACTCAACTTGTGACTGGAAGAGAAACAGTTTTGCTTCTGCGTGTCATGGCTGGATGGCAGGAGAGGTGACATCGGGCCGTAGATGGCTGTAGTCATACTTTAATTATGAAATCATCTTTCCTCCAAAACTTATGTACAGTGGCTCTCGACAATGGGCATTTCAGATATTGGTCCAGCAGGCGGGAGCAGGAAAGTAGCCCTGTAGGCTTGGAAGAGGCAGTTGTACTGATAAGGGAAAGGCTAACTTTTCACGGTAAATTAATGGGAGCTGTCACTTTTGAACGTGGTGTAAGTTTAGAATACAAGTAGTTTTACGCACTCGTTAATGTTTGAGTCATGGTGGAAGGCCACAGTGTGGCAGGCACAGAGCTAGGAGACAGGATCCAGAAATTCAAAGCACACAGCCAGCTTTCTCCCTGAAGAGAGACGGACGTGTCGATTATCCATCCAGCCTTTCTCAACTGAGCACTAGTTCACGCCAGGCACTTCAGGGTGCTGACGATAGAGTGGCGAACTGAGCATAGCTTGCCCTCCCTGAGCTAATGGTTTGCTGGAGATGGGAGGCATTGGAGAAATCACTAACTGATCACTAGACATGATCAATTCATTGGTGGGCATGCCTCTGGAAGAGAAGTGTAGGGCACTTAGGAATATATGCAGTGCCCAGTCTGCGAAGTCATGAAAGATCCCTCTCCCGCCCAAGGAATTTAGATGTCCGCTGACAACAAGAAACTAAGTCAGGATGAGGTTGGCAAAAACAGGGAAAAAACAAATTCATGGAGAGTCCATTATGTGCCAAAGAAAGGAAGAGGAGTGTGCAGAAACTGAAAGATGTCTAGTATGCCTATAATGGAGGGGACGAGAGGGCAGCTGTGGGCCAGGGAAAGTCCTTCCTGCTGCTGTGCGTCCTGGGGGTTTGGCCACTGAAGCCTGTGCCTTGGGGGCACCTGGCCCTGGGTCTGCCAGTTGGCTTTGCTCTAAGAGCATCGGCAGGAGACCAGCGAGGACAGGGTGGAGACGCCTCTCCCGCCGGGTGCTCAGTTTGGCAGGGGCTGTAGTCTTCGCTGCTTCCTGTTGGGTGGCCTCATTTCAGGGCTCCTGCTCTTTTGGTCTGATAACATTTTTTATTCTTTCAGGCCTAGGAATCACGATGACATCCCACTTTTGCTGGTCCCAGAATGCCTTTTCTTTCCAAAAATCTTTAACTTCTATAAACCATCTCTTCAGTAAGCCATCTTCAAATCCTAGTTGAGGGTGTGATGGTTCATTTTTTAAAATTTTTGAATCTTTATCGGTACAACATATATACACATGATGATCACATTCCACATTGAGAATTTGTACCAGTATATGACACAGTTCATTTTATATGTCAACTTGGTTATGCCAGGAAACAGCCAGAGAGTTAGATAAATGTTCGATTTGGATGCACTTGTGAGAGAGTCTGAAAGGGATTAGCTTTTGAATGGTGGCCTGGGTGAAGGAGAGGGTCCTCCATAGTACGGATGGGTCTCTTCCAGTCCACTGCAGGCCTGAGTGGACCACACTGCAGAGGGAGACTGAATTCACAGTCCAGCTGCCTTGAACGAGGGTGTTAATCTGCTCTTCCTGGCCTTCTGGCCTCAGGCCTTAACGCCTGGGAAGAAGTCTCCTACCTGAGAGGTTCCAGCTGTCAGGACTTTGAACCACACCTTGATTTCTCTGATCTCTAGTTTGTAGATGGCAGATCATGAGACTTCTCAGATTCTACAACCACAGGAGGCAATACCTTAGAAGTTTATTTACACGTGCAACGTGAATGTCCAGTTGCACTGCTGTGGCTGCCTCAATGCCCTGAATCAATTTAGAATGTTTCACATTTGTGGTCATTGTGACTTTGACGAAGAGCCAGATGTTTCATGGTGCCTGATCTGGGGAATAAGATGGACGTGGACACACTAATGTTTTTCCGGGTCTTTCTGTTGGATGGCAAAGGGCAGCAGCATGTCCTGTATTTTTTATCGTACTTTGTAAAGACGTTCACGGAGGAGGCTTCTAGGACTGCAGCAGAAGTGTCAGGACCTACAGAATGAGTACGTTTGGAGCAAGGGGAAATATTCTGATGGAGATTAGAAACAGTGTCTTTGATGATAGTATTAAAAAAAAAAACCTTAAACATTTGCTGCATATTTTGATCATAACTCCTGTATCCTGCTGGTTCTGGTTCTCTCGAAACTCTGAGGCAAGAGTCATCTATTTCCTGCTCAGGAACCTAACTGAGAGCCACACTAAAGATTTTGGATTTTATTCTAAGGGTAGTGATCAGATATTTATAAGATTATAGCTAGGGGGCCGGGGATTTAGCTCACTGGTTCCGGCGCCTGTCTTGCAAGCGCAAGGGTTCGGGTTCGATCCCTGGTGACCACATACCATACTGGGTGTGGAGACTCACACCCAGCAGCAACCAGTACCACATACCACAGTGCCGGGCGTGGTGGCTCACGCCTGTAATCCCAGCACTCGGGAGGCAGCGATAGGAGGATTGCTGTGACGTGAGTTGGAGGCTAAGCTCAGGGCCAGTCTGAACTACAAAGTGAGACCCTGTCTCAAAAAAAAAAGATTATAGCTGGGAAGTGATGTGATATTTCTTTTTTTAACAGTGCCAAGATGGACACGGTGTTGCACACCTGCAGTCCCAGCACTTGAGAGCCGGAGGCAGGAGAATTCCAGGCCAGCCTGGGCTACATAGCAAGTTCAAGCCCAGCCTGAAGTAATAGCGAGACTCTGTCTCAAAAACAAAAATGAAAACAACAACGAAAAAAGATGGTGCTGTGGTTTCTGCTTCTAGTAATGACAGGTAAGATCTCACCAGACCACTGTCCTATGAAAATCAATTAAAACTCTGGAAAAACAACCAAAAGCATTGGAGCATAAGCAGGGACACACAGACTTTTTGGGGACACACAGCCTCGGAGGAGCGCAGTTTTTCACCTTGGGGGCATCTTCCCTGGCACCAGGTGCAGCCAGTCTGGTGCAGGAGGTGGCCAGGGTGCTGGTGGCAACACTGATGTCTTGCTGGATCAGGAAACCAGTAAACTGGAGCCAGGGAGCTTGCAGCTGTGGAAGAGGGTGGAGAAATAACGGAAACAGTTGGAAAGAGGATTTCCCAATGCAGAGCGTCGATCTCTCTCTGTGACCTTCTGAACCACACACGTACAGAACCAACTACCAGTGACTGTGTTGCAGTAGTTAGAAATTATTATATGGCAGTTAGACAAAGCTGGGCCCTCAGCAGAGAAAAATAATCGAGGCACATTCACTGGTCAGCATTATAAAAAGAGAAATGAATACACCTGTGTACTTTCCCTAGGGGTGAGTAGCAGTGGTTGATATTCTACACGGGTATCGATCACCTGGGTGGGGGACCAAGACCTTAACCCATTCCTGCCAAAGAGTGCCTGCCTCGTCTCCTACCCCAAATCTTTGTTCATTCCTGTACACTTGCTACATGACTCGCTTTCCCATTGGATCCCCATTTAATCACTATTACCTACGGGCTGTATTTGTAATCTTACTAGTTGATTGTAGAGAAGCAAAGTGCTCCGGCAGCCCCCTTCCCGGGCCCTTCTGACTTCTTAGACAGAAGCTACCTTTCTCTCAAGAAGTTTTTCCTACTCTTAATCTTCATTGTTCCTAGAATTAATTCTTTGATTTTAAAATTTTTTTTATTTTTAATTTTTTTTAGATTTGAATCTTCATTGGTACATTTATATACACATCATGATCACACTCAGCGTTGAGAATTTGTACCAGTATATGACATTACTTTTCATTTTTTTCAATTCTCCTGCCTACCCTGCAATTTTCCCACTCCCTGTATACACATGCTTTGTTTCCTTTTTTTTTTTGTAGTTTTTGGAGACAGGGTCTCGCTTTGTGGTTCAGGCTGGCTCTGAGCTCAGCCTCAAACTCACATCACAATCCTCCTGCCTCTGCCTCCCGAGTGCTGGGATGACAGGCGTGAGCCACCACACCCGGCACTGGTATGTGGTACTGGTTGCTGCTGGGGTGAGTCTCCACGCCCAGTATTGTTATGTGGTTACCGGGGAATCGAACCCGGGTCCTTGCGCTTGCGAGACAGGCGCCGGAACCACTGAGCTAACTCCCCAGCCCTGGATCTTAACTCTTATAGTGACCAGGATTAATCCAAATTTAGTTGACATACAAGGGCTGTGAACACGGAACACTTCCTCGGGAGGGGAGACAACCAAATGCCCGAGATGAGTGAGCTATTACGACAGGGTTTAAATGGCTCATAAAACTGCCCCCGGGAAATACCATAAAATGTGCCCACAGTGAATAAAAACGTAAGATATCTCAACCAAGAAAGAGAAATGGTTTTTAAAAATAAATGGACATTTCAGAACTGAAAAAATGTTGGAAGTAAAATTGTCATCCACCATAGTGGGCGGAAGAAAGAATAAGATAACTTGAAAAAGAGCCGTAGAAATTATCCCAATAGAAATAGAGGGCAAAGTGGAAAAAAATGCCTCAGATCAAATTGTGGAAAGCCAAAGGTAATGTGCGAATCTTGAAAATTACACTATACACAAGGGAACAACAACTCACCTTGGGGCTGCCTTCCATCAAATGGCATGGGTTCCAGAAGAAAGAAACATCTTTTAAATATAGAAGAAAGCAACCGTCGATTTAGAATTCTATATCCAGTGGAAATATCTTCAAAACCTCAAGGTTAACTATACATATTTTCAGGTGAAACAGAATTCACTGCCAGAAAATCTGAACTACAAGAAAAACCACAGGAAAAACACATGAAATCATGTATAAATCATATAAATATAATATATACATATCTATATTCCAACCACTAGGGGCTAGGTTGGGAAAAGGATAAGGGAATATAAACCAACACAATATGTGAGGAAGCACAATGCTTAAGTATATTGTAAAAAGTTAAGGATATGTAACTGAAATTTTCAGAACAGCCACTAAAAATAATGCAAAGAGAAGGAGAATAAATAGGAAAAGCTGGGGATTTGGCTCAGTACCTTGAAAGCACAAGGCCCCAAGTTCTCCCTGGGACCAGGAGAAAGCCAATAGGAAAAACCTACAGAATGGGAGGAAATATTTGCAAGCCATTCATCTGAGAAAAGGTTAACATCCAAAAAATACAAAGAACTCAATAGCAGGAAATAATGCAATTAAAAGCCAAGAAAAGCATAAGCCTAGACATTTCTCATCAAGTGACACATCATAGCCACAGAGACTGTATATGGAAACTGTTCGCCATCACGAACTACCAGAAAATTGCAAAGCCACAGTGAGCTATCGATAACCTCGTGTCTCTTAGAAGGACTATTAAAATGGAAGTTACATCACATCCATTAGCCCATTTTCAGCTTACTATAAAATTCTAGTACTTGAGATGGGATGGGGTAGAAATAAATACAGACATATAGAATGGAGCAGACTAATGGTCTAGACACAGATCTTCAATTATTTAGTCAACTGATATTTTGAAAAGTAGAGTTTTTAAAAGAGCCCATTTCTCTTTTTCAGTGTTAGGTACACACTGAGCACTGCACCCCTGTACCCCAACACACCTACAGCTCCCGAGAGGCTCAGCGCCAGGCACTGGCTCCGCCCACTCCGAGCTGGACAGTGGAAGAATCCACCGCGAGGCCGGAGCTTCGTAGTTCACCGCTCCCCAGGACCCCCGCTGAGCTCGGCTGGCTCAACCTCCACACCAAATCCTTGGGGAGCACTTTCTGTTTAGACAGTAACAGCACACCACTGACCAAAAGAATATCAGAAATATCCTATTACCTGGAAGCAACCAAAACAAAAGACTATGCACTATTTGATTCCATTTATATAAGATTTTAATAAAGGCGAAGCAGGCAGCAGTGCTACTGCTAAATCCTGGCTTTATTATTATTATTATCATTATTATTATTATTATTTTATTATTTTGTGTACTGGAGATTGAACTCATGACCTTGTGCTTAACCCTGCCATTTCCCTTCTGAGTATATTCATGAAAGAATTAAAAGTATCATATCACAGCTACCTATGCATACCTGTGTGTATAGTAGCACAGTTTGCAATAGCTAAATCTTGGGAAAAACCCGAATGCTCATCAACAGGCAACTGGATAAAGACGTGTGTGTATGTGTATGTGTGTGTGTGTGTGTGTGTGTTAAATAAAATGGAGTATTACTCAGTCATAAAGCATGATAAATTGGAGACATGTATAGCTAAATAGATGTACATTGAAGCCATACACATAAGTGGAATAAATATGACACACATGTATAAACACTATCTTATTTCTCTAGTGTGAAAAAACTGAAAGTGTGAATGAGGTCCAAAATGTAGAATAGATGTGAAATAGAAAACCTTCAACGGGGAAAAGTTGAAGGTGGCGGGGGAAAGCAAAGAAATGAAAGAAAAAATCTGAAGATAGAAAACAGTTTATGCACCTAGTGTCAGGGCTGAAGGGAGTGCAGAGGAAAGGAGAAAAATAGGAATCGAGGTGGGTTGCTTTCGGGTACAAATTCTCAATGGCAAATGTGATCATAATGCATACTAAAAATGTGCCCCTAACTGCCATTAAAACTTTTAGTAAAAGCAAAACCATAGCATGAGAAAACATTGCCTGGGGTAGGAGGAGGGAGGGGCCCTACGGCAATGGTTGCATACTAAAGGTCTTATGGAGATGGTTAGGAAAAGTCTGTATGTCAGAGATTGTGCTTACAGGACTGAATGGAGTTATTAGCATTTCATCAGACCGCACAGTCAGAGTGAGTGGATTGTGTGGTATGAAACTATACCCTGCGACAGCGCGCCGCACAGCTGGACGGTCCGCCCTCGAGCAGCACCCTCTCCTCGGCCTTCACGACAGCGCTGGGAAACAAGGCTTGGTTGGGACAGTACTTGCTTGTCTGGCGGTGGCAGGGCCGGGGTTCCGTCCCCAGCGCTGCACAAGGCAAGGAGACACAGCAAGAAGAAGGCCCCGGGGAGGCTGGTTCTCTTCCAGGTCTAGCACAGAGGCCCAGGTCACCAGCGCGCTGCTGTCCCTATCAGTGCCCCTGGCTGCAGCCCAGGAGTGTTATTAGGTTAACTGCGATCTTGTCTATAAAGCAATCCCTGCTCCATGGAGACGAGCAGCCACCAAGTCCGGGAGGCTAAGCAGCTTAACCACTGCAACTTTATTTCTTTCTGCTGTGCTCTGTCTGCAGAGGGGAGGGCCGAAGCACGTGCTCTGAGGACCCTCTGGAAGCCTGTGATTTTAACCACCACGCAGATTTGATTGGAGTTCTTATCTACAGTCCTCTGAGGCGCGTTCCTCCCCAGGATACTCTCTCCTCACGCAGCACCAAACTGCAGTTTATGTAACTTCCAGGGCTAAGAAAAGTGCTCTCCACACAGCACGAAGCCCCTTCTTGCTATTCTGTGCTGCTCTCACCGGCCGTTACTTCAGCTAAGCCCGCC
>PVIR01043308.1:0-11648 GCA_004026965.1 Petromus typicus
TACTCCTGTGAGCGGCTAAGATACTACCCACTGTCCCTTTCTCCTCAGAATAAATAATGTTTCCAGTTTTCTGGTAGTGTTATAATGACAATAGTGTTTCCAGTTAAAACTATTAGTTATTCCCTGTGGGCCAGACGTGACCCTGAGTTATGTATACTGATTTAGATGGTAGATGCGATTACTGCTCCCATTTTTTTTTTTACTTGAGTAAATGGAAGCAAAACAAAACCTGAGCTGAGCCACACCAAAAGTATTTTATCCAAGGTTCCACAGGTTCCGGAGGCAGGATTTGAAGCCAAGCATTTATGAGGCAGGCTCTGTTTTAGGTGTCAGAGACCCACACCAGTGAACAAAGTCCTCATCAGCTTGTAGGAACGGGCTGTAAAAAAATGAGCATGCAATGTGGTTGAGTATAGAAATGCTTTATACACTAACCAAACAGATATAAGGAAAGAGCAGAACACTTTGGATGGGCTGGTCAGGGAAGGTGTTCTTGGGTAGGTGGTATTTGACCCGCAACGAGTCAGCATGAGAGAACATAGCACTGTGGCTAATATTGAGAGTGGGAGGAGAGAGAGAGAGAGAGAGAGAGAGAGAGTGTGTGTGTGTGTGTGTGTGTGTGTGTGTGTGTGTGTGTGTGTTGTACAGAAGACAGGGAAGGAAAGAAAGGCCCAGTCTCATGTTGCCTGTGAGGAAGGAAGAAGACATGAGGAAACAAGTCATGCTGGAGGTTGAGGAAGCAGGAAGTGCAAAGGTCCTGTGGTGGGAATGAGCTTGTGGTATGAAAGCAAGACATACGGTATGACTGGTGCAGCCTGAGCTGAGGCCACAGGTCAGAGCAGCAATTAGGGAGAAACAGAGACAAGGCAGGGAGCACATCCACCCACAGTATAACCTGTGGACAGCCAACTGAGTCTGCAGAGTAATCAGAGTCCTCAAGTCAGATGCTATAAATCGCTAAGCATCTTTAGCGCCCCCTCCTGGTAGAGCCCCTGTGAGTGCTACTTGGTATGCTGGGGAGGAGCCGAGGACTAACCATACCTGGGGTGGCGAACCTCTGGCACACATGCCGCAGCGGGCACGCCGAGCCCTTTCTATCGGCGTGTGAGCCTACTTGCTCAGCAACCGAGCATCGTATAGCAGTTGCTTTTTCCAAACTAAAACCTCAGTATTCAGGTTTAATTGCAATAGCTGGCACTTTGCAATACATATATGAGTTGCAGTCTGGACATTTGGTCTCTAAACGATTCAGCGTCACTGGGAAGGAAGGAACCTGAATGCTCTAGTCCAGAATGTTGGGACCTCAGCGCTGCTGTGAGTCCAGACCAGGTAATTCTCCGTGGCGGGGATTTCCTGTTCATTGCAGGGTGCTGGCCGCGTCCTTGGCCTCCACCCCTGAGGCCAGCACTCTCCCTCCAGAAGGAAGGAACAGAATAGGAAACGGAGCTGTTTCCAGGTACGGTCACATGCCCGCAGAAGGAAGAAGTACCTTGGCAGTGGACCGCCTGGCCAATCCTTTCCTCTCTCTCATACCAGCACATGGCTCCCGCTGGTTCCCGTCCCCACTGGTGAGGAAGGATCAAAGGCGCCCCACGGCATTTACTCCTCTGCCAAGGCCAGTTGATGAATTGCCGTCCTTTGGCCATGAAATGGAAAAAGGCCAGAGGGCAGGGAGATGAGAGAAAGGGGGCAGCTAGATCTCCCCACAGGTTTCCCCACCCTTTTCTTTTTTCTTTGGAAACAGGATCTCACTGAAGCCGAGCTCGAACTTGCAGTCCTCATGCCTCAGCTTCCTAGTGCTGGGCCACCATGCGTGGGCTTCTCAGGTGTTTGGCTCACAAGACTAAACCATAAGGAAGGGCAGGAAGCGTGCTGGTCACAGGCACCATGAGACGAGGACCCCCCCATTCTATCCTCTCTCCAACACACACACACACACACACACACACACGCACGCACGCACGCACGCACGCACACACACACACGCACGCACACACGCACACTCCTCTGAAACTGAACTGGCTGCATTGCTGTATTCTGTCCCTCATCAAACTCTGGCTTTCTCCAGAAATGAATTAGCCCAGGAGCAGAAAGGTAATAGAGGGGGCTGAGATTTAGACCAAGACATTGAGATACTGGCAGGGCAGAAATGAGCAGTTATAAATATTAATAAAGGAAGAGAGAAAGGCACCTCATCATGAGGTCCAGACCAGAGAGAGGGGGAAAGGAAGCCATGGGGGTGGGGTGTGGGGAAAAGAAGAAGATATTTGAAGATTAGAGCTTAGAGGCCTTGTCAGGTTACAAAGCAGTAAAGAAGAGATCTAGAAGTATAAGGTGCTACAATGTGGAGGAAACTTAGAGACTGATGAGTCCAAGGTACTTAATGCAGCCTCTCTCACTCATTCGCACTGGGCTTCTCTGTGCTTGGAAGTGAAGGAGAAATAAAATTCAGAGGCCAGGAAGCTAAAAATGAAAGTAAATGGAAGACAGTAGACCGGAGAGTACTGTTCAGAATATGTCGTCCCTTCTCCTGACGTCTCTGAGTCAACTGTGTTGACACAGAGCTGAAAAATTCCCTCACCTGAAAGCCGGGAATCTTTCCTGGGAAGTTTACCGTGGAAAAAGGGAGAGAGAAGGCAGGTGCAGGCTTTCCCTGGGACTTGGGGGCCCAGAGACCCCGGTCATGCTCCATGCCTTTTGTTTTCTGTCATATTTTCCAAGCACCCCTACTGCTTCTCCTCTCCTAGAGAAGATGCGGGAGGAGGAGGAGAAGTCTTCCTTTGTCAGCTCTGCAAGAGCATTACTTTTAGGGCAAGGTGAAAGGAAGCTACTCCCTAACAACCACCAGTACATAGGTGCCAATTCTGCTATAAGGAACACTGGGACCCAGTGCAGTGAAGTGATTGCATCCAGATCACAGAGCTCTGGGAGCAGAATAATATTTCCCAATTTTCTCATGACAAAAGTCTACCACTTAAACTTATGCTTACATGTGTAGTCCCAGCAAGTCACAGTCATAGGGGGTCAAAAGCAGGGTAGTAACAGCATTCCTCTGTGATTTAGGAAGACTCCTCATCCTTCCTCCATTATTCCCACTGCCCCCATTTTTTCAATCTATGCCTCCTCTTCCCTCTGCACCAGGCACTTCGATCTACACTCATCTCCACCTGTACTCAAACCTCCACTTACATTCGCACATCCATCCATAATTCGACCTCTATCCTTATTTCCTACTGCTATCCATACCTTCCTAGGAAGATATCATCTTTCCTAGGAAGAAACGAGAATCTCATGTATTTGGTTGAGTTCAACAGGCCTGTGCCATGAACCAGATTCTTCTGCATGTCTTTCTCCTGGAGATCCCATGTCCTAGAAAAGGCCCACACATCTCTCTTCTCTTCTCTACAGTCAGCTCCTACGCGTCTATCCTTCCCTCCACCTCCTTTTGTCAGCAGGCAGTCAGCAGCCTCTCTCTGGGTAGGAAGGCAGGTAGAAAATACGTAGCTACCCACATGGCTCTGGTCTAGACAAGTTTTCAAGGTCTTTGACACCCAAGGTGTGTCCACCCAGTTTGGGTGTCATTTGAACCCTTCAAAAAGATTAGCTTGGATATTTTGTGGAGATTGGGAGAGAGACACTTAAACATAAGGACACATATGTGTACAAACACAGTGACCATAGTGCAGACACCACAATACCGAAGCCATGCCACAGTCTGACAGTTGGAAGTTTAAATACCTGCACTGTGATAGGATCCATAGCAGGCCTCTCAGCAGTCTTTAAGTCTCAGCCACCTAAAGCCAAAGATATTCAAGTGAGCCAACTGGGTCAGCCCAGTATGTGACAACAGGTTCTTGGAAATGCTGCTGCCCTCTCTTGCCCTGAGTGTTCCCCAGCATAAAATGGGCAGTTTTGGAGCAGAGCTAGCTCATCTGCAAGTTTTTTTTCCAACTTTGACATCATTCTGAGAATTCACCCTCATTCCCTGAAAAACAAAGTCTGGGATAGAAACCACACAATGAGATAAATCAGCATTTCAAAATCAAGGCTGGAATATACCACTGTCACAAAAAGATCACCAAGTTAAAATCCAAGAAGAAATCGAGAGCCAAGTCATCTGCCTATGACTGTGGCCAGCTCTATTCAGACCGTGCTCCACTCTGACATATCAGCCTGCAGGAGAGTCCCTTCCCCCTCCCTGGTCACATGGCTGGCCACCACTGAGCCCCAGAAGTCAATCTCCAATGCCCCAAATACTGCTCAGCCTAGAAGCCACAGACAGCCTTTCTGCCACCCAACAGGAACAGAACAAGTGGCTGTGACTTTCTTGGGATTTGGATCCTGGTTTTCAGCCCTAAGAACAGGAAGGTAAGTTTGCAGCTTGAAGCTTCAGAGAAAGCGGAGAAAGCTCTGCAGATGAGAGAAACTGTGCTCCCTAGTACGAAGAGGAGTTAAGGGTGAACTCCACACATGCTGAGAATACCAAGGGAGCTGGGTAAATCCTCCAAATGAGCACCGGACGTTCAGCTTTCCTCTAAAAATTACACTGTATTTGTCAACCTGGTGCCTCAAGTTCTCAAGTTTTGGAGATAAATCCTCACTCCAAATTAACAGAGATTACAGGAAACTCTTGCACTCTCTGACACCCTGGTGATTAATTCTATGTTGTCCTCATCTGATAGACTTGAGAATCTTTTTCTTCTGAGCATGTAAATTTCGTTTGTCTTTGCCAAATTTGGGAGATTGGCTGAAATGTTGGCAAAGTATGTGAGAAGCTTGAGATTTGCTTCTTCCTCAAAGAACATGAGAAATATATGTTAATATCATACCTTGGGCGAGAAACAGAATAATAGCGAGCCTCATTTTTTTAGACCGTACTTTTATTTCTAAGTTTTGTGTGTGGTACCAGGTATTGCTACTCCTAGCTTGTTTAGGTGTGCCTTTTTCAACTGTTCCATTTTTCTCTTCTGGAGCACGCATGGGTGCTTGGTCTGCGGGCCTGGAGGGGATGAACAAGCTGCCAGTGGACAGGTGGCCATGCCCTGCTTTTTAGCTTAACTTCATAAACCCCAGCATCATCCTGTGTCATTCTTGTCAATTCAATTCATAAAATAATCCCAGGTAAGTGATTGGGGAAGTCCTTTTCTGTAATACTTGGGGCGATCAGAGGGACCCACCAAACACCATGCTGACTGGTTTAGAGTTCTTAGGTGTAAAGGTCAAATGATCTGAGAGAGGGTAAAAGGAAAATTTTCCAAAGGCTGACCCATAAGTGAGACTTGTGTTTTGTAGTTTTCTTCCAGAGATGAGTGCCTAATTTGGAGGATTTATTACCATACTTTGCCTTTCTTCTCTAACAACTAAATCACTTTGTTCTATTTGTTTCCAGCATTTAGTGTAAATGTTTGGAATACAGTGGACACACAATGAAGACTTGTTGGGTTAAACTGATATGTCCTTAAGGGAGGGAATGAGTGCTTAACTGACAGGTGATTTCACCACCAAGGTTTTGATGCCTGGCATATGCAGGGCACCTCTAAGGCTGGCTCTTTCAGTACCTCCTTGCTATATTGAACAGGAAGTCTGCTTGGGCAGGGAGCTCGGGGTCCATATATCAGGACGACACTCTGGTCTTTAGCCTTCATGGCTTTAAGAGTTAATTTTGTTAGTAGGATATTTGATCGTCATGAATCCCAAATGGGACTTCAGGCTGGTGGTCGGATCAGTGAAATCCAAGCAGCCTTTGAATGACTCAGGGAGGAAAAGGATTCTGTCCAATCCTTTACCACAGAGCCATGCTCAAGACCAAGGCAATCTATGATCTGAAGATGGATGGGGGAATATTGGTGAGTTAGTTGGGCAGCAGAGGGTCTAGTTGGCAGGAAAAAGCTGCCTTTGCAAGTTCTTCATTTGCTGTGTGCCAGGGACTATTGCTACAATCGTTCTGTCAACATATATAGTGGATGATTATACTGGCTAGTCCTTTTTGTGTGCAAATAACTCAAGTCAACTGAAGCTAGGTGAAGAGAAAAGAGGAGCTTATTTTAAGGTCATTGAAAGATCTTGTGGGAAGGAATTCAGCCAGACCTCAGGAATGTCTGGAACCCAGAAGTGGATGGTTGTGAGAAACCTACACCAGACTTCTCTGTGTCTGCCATCTTCTCTGTCTTTTCTCTTCCACCTTCTGTCTATCCTTTCTTCCCTCTCTTCCTTCTTTTCTTTCTTTCTTTTTTTTGTTTTTTGTTTTTTGCATTACCAGGGATCAACTCTGGCCCTTGTGCTTCCAAGATAGGCATGGTACTACTTGAGCTAAATCCCTGGCCTCTTATTTTCTTGAATTTGAAAATCAGAAAGTATCCAGTTTGAGACCTCGCTCCGCCATGGTTGGTTCTGTTACTCAGGGAAACCCACTTAATTCTTGTTGTCTCCTTTTCCTTACCTGTAAATGAGGGTGGAAATTAGGTGGCTCTGTGAATTATAATGAAGATTAAATGAGATTACAAAAGCAAAATATCCAATATTCAATTAGTATACTTATATGAAATGCTGGACATAGAAATTCTGTTTCATAAGTCAGGCCAGAGTTTCTGTGTAGACAGTGGCTGCTGAGCAGAGGAGCTGATGCAAATACTGCCCAGTGCGCAGCCCTCGGTGTCAGGTGAGTGGCCTCCTTTGGAGCAGCCTGAGGTAGCCTGAGTTCTTCCCCTCCGTCACCATATTCCTGAGAGGGAGTTCCCCCAGCTGTGAGAAGGTAGGAGGCAGCTCAGAGGAGGGCAGTGTGTGGTGACAACGGCCTCAATGAAGCCAGAACTGGGCTGAATGCGCTTGCCTGAATACCAGCTGTATTATAGCTAAACTTGCAAAGGTTTGTGGAGTTCTCCTCTGTGTTTGTGTCTATACTATCATCTCCTATTCACTTCGGTTTGTTTTCCGACTTGAGAATCCATGGTACTCCTAATATGAAACAACACATTTTGAAAACATGCCATAAACGACTTCCTTTGTATAAGTCAGAGAGCCGTGATTGCAAACATTAGAAAGTCAACTCAGACATGAGAAAAAGTAAATTTTACAGCTCAGTGCAGTTGAGAAGGCCTGTTTAGAGTGACCTGACTCAGGCTGTTTCTCTTCCTGAATGCTTCTCTTCATGTGACAAGCGCGACAGCAACTCTCATGCTTAGCAGCTTAAACAGAGTCGGAGTGGACGGTGTTTGGGGGCGAATCCAGCAGAAATGTCCGGAGAATTGTGACCGGCCTAGCTCTGGAGACGGGATCTCTGCGGCTGGGAAGGGATGTTTGGCTGGACTTTCCTGGTTGGGTTTGGAGGACGGAGGTGGAGCCAGGTCCGCTGGCCATCGGAGGTGCTTCTACACGGGAAGGGGCATCTGTTACTTGGCCTTTCTCTACTCTCTCTCTATGCTGGAGGAGGAAGAGATCAACTTTCAAAATGCCTCTAACTGGCCCATTTCAACAGAAGATATAAATTGGGAGTTATTGCCTTATAACAGCAGCTTTAGCTGTTTTAGCAATAGTTTTAGCTTCTGGGTTGCTGAGGCAGGATTGAAAGTTTGGACCAAGCTTGAGCAACTCAGCAATTAGCAAGACCCTGTCTCAAAATTAAAAATTAGAAATAAAGGGGAGGCTGAATGTGAAGGCCCTAGGATCAATCTGTATATAATAAAAATAATTTTTAAAATTAAATTAAATGGAATTAAATTTAAACCTCAGGAGTTTGTAAGTACAGTCCTTGGATCAGCGGCTACTGTATCTACTAGGAAATATAAATCCCCAGGTCCCACCCAGATCTACTGAGTCCAAAAATGGAGTGTGGCAGAATCTTCATCTTTTTCTTTTTTTGAGGTGCTGAAGACCATTTGCTAGGCAAGGGCTCCACCACTAAGCTATGCCTCTAGTCCCTATACATCCTACATCTCATTTACAACTTCATTTTCTCATACCAGAGAAAAGATATGATATTTACACATCTGTGACCTATTTATTTTGTTTATGAGGATGTCCTCAAGGTATATCCATTTGAGTATGAATGACTCAATCTTATCATTTTTAATGGCAGAGTAATACTCCATTCTATAAAAGAAACCACATCTTCATCTAGTCTCCGGTTTTTGAGCCAGGGTCTTGCTTTGTACTTCAGGCTGGTCCTTCCTCTACCTCCTGAGTGCTGGGATTATAAGCATGAGCCACCATGCCCAGCACTTTGGTATGTAGTATTGATTGCTGGTAGGTGTGAGTCACCTTGTCTGGCATTGTTGTATATGGCTACTGGAATCGAACCTGGGCCCTTGCACTTGCAAGGCAGGCGCTGGAACCACTGAGCTAAATCCCTGACCCTGAACTTTTATTTTTATTTGCTAAATATGTAAGCCATGCCTGTGAAGGAAGAAGAGAAAGTGAAGGGGCTGTTGTCACAGAGGCTTTACAAGGCAGAGACTCTGTCCCCAGGTTATCTCTAGGATCTCTTCAGCTAGAAATAGCACAGAGGAATCTGGGGAAGTTCTTCTTTTATTGGCTACAAGACTGCCCTGAATCAAGTCAATGCAGGGTGAGCATCAGCCAGGAAGCTGGCAGTGCCCTCTGCAAATGTCTTTACCTGCTGCCAGTCACTGAAGTCAGCCATACTGATCATATTGGTGGATGTGGTGCCATGTTGACTTTTCCTTTCCATAGCTTTTTTTTTTTTTTTCCCTTTTTGATACCAGGGATCAAACTCAGGACTTCATGCAGTAAGCAGGTGCTGTGCTGCTGAGCTATGTCCTGAGCACCCTATGACTCTTTATTTTCCAATTTATTTATTTTTGTTTGTTTGGTGGTGCTGAGGACTACAACCAAAGACTCACTGCACATGAGGCAAGTGTCTACCACTGAGCTATCTACCTATCCTGCTATGACTCTTTAGTCTTGACAGATTTTTGATATTCTGTCAAACACATCACAATCATTTTTTCACATACTGGTTTTTTTCTTGAAGATATCACGTCTAGAGCCTGCTCTAAGAGGCCCTCGTCCCTCTTTGGGGTGCTATATAGCTCTTTTCTGAGCACTTGGCTTTGTCAGTCACTTTCCAAGTTCTATATTCCTTTCCTTCCTTTTCTTTTCTTTTTGGTACTGGGAATTGACCTTGTGACCTTGTGCTTGAGAGGCAAGTGCTGGAATCACTGAGCTAAATCCCCAGCCCCCGTATTATTTTTTTAAGGCTTCCTCTTCTTGCTGGAGTTCATTCTCTAATCCCTTTCCTTGGAAAAACTGCATCAGAGGTAAAGTTTTGAGTCATTTTATGTCTGCAAATGTCCTTGTTCTGCTTTCACCCTTGGTTGCTGGGCTGGAATTCTATGCGGGGAAGTTTTTCCCACTTTTGCGGGCCTCATTCTCACTGTTTTATAGCTTCCCCGTAGCTGATGCCAACACTTGCGTCTTATACTTTATGGGTGACTTATTTGCCTCTTCCAGAAGCCTTTAAGATGTGTTTATTCATGATGTTTTAACACTTCTTGATGATGTGAGTTGGAGTAGATTTTTTTTTAAAAAAATTCCTTCCTTCTGGGTTGTAAGAGAGACCTTTTTAGTAAGAAAATTCAAATTCTTCAGTTCTTGGATGTGTTCTTATATTATTTCCTTGGTAATTTCCTATTTTTTCCACTATCTCTTTTGGAAACATCAGTTACCTGTGATGTTTGGGTTTGCAGGACTGACCTTTTTACTTTCTTGTCTTTACTTACTCTTCTTTTTCACATCTCTTGTTTGTGTTGCACCTGACATAGTCCTTCAACTTTGTTTTACTGAAATTTTTTCTTTTAAAATTAACTGACAATTTTATTATTTTTACACTAAATATCATTTTTATTAACCTTATGGCTCAGAGCTATAGATATAAAAACAGATTATCTGGGATTGAATCTCTACTCCATTTGGACAACAGTTAATCTCTTTGTGTCTCAGTTTCCTCTTTCTTTTTTTTTTTTTTTTTTTTTTTGTGGTACCAGGGATTGAACTCAGAACCTTGCACTTGTCAGGCAAGTACAGTGCCCATGAGCACCATCCTCAGCCCCAGTTTCCTGTTTAAAACAGGAATAAGAAGGCAAAGGATGTGGTTCAGTGGTGGGGCACTTGACTATCATGTGTGAGGCTGTGAATTACACTCCTATCACTACAAAAAAAACCAACAAACCAGAAGTAATAAAAATGTTATTTATCTCATAACCATATTGATAAAATTTCAACTGAATCATATGCAAAGTACTTAAAATGTTGCCTGGCACATAATAATAGTACCAGTTAGGGTTTGAGTTTTAACATTTATTTGCATACAGTTTTTTATGTCATTCTTTTATAATTTTTAAACTATTATGTTTTTTAGTTAAATCCCTTTTTCATTTCTAACGTTCTTTGTGAATATTCTTTCTTCTTGATTAATCTCCCCTGCCCTCCTAGGACTAGGGGTGAGCCCAGTGCCTTTGCATTGAGCCCCCTTTAATTTTTATTTTCCGATGGAGCCTGTCTAATTCACTAAGTTGTTCAGTCTAGGCTTGAATTTGTGGCTCTCCTTTCTCAGCCTTCCAAATTTCTGGGATTATGGGTCTTAGCCATCACACTTGGCTTCTTGATTAATTATGTATAGCTTGCCTTTTTATTAATCTTTCCAAATAATTGCCTTTGGATTTGTTAACCATCTTTATGCTTAACTGTTGTATTTCATTTTTGTTTTGTTTTGTTTTGTTTTTACTGCTTTTATCTTTTACATTTACACTGTCCTACTCTTTTGGGTTTTTATTTCTTCTTCTTTTTCTGCCTCTTTAGTTGAATGCTTATCACATTTATTTCCCTCTTTCCTTCCTTCCTTATAATTTTGAATTAAGTAATTGGATTTACATATTTTAATGCACATGTTTTGTGGAAAACAGTGTCCAAGCCACAGTAGAGAAAAAAGTTACTTTTTTTTTTTTTTTTTTTTTTTTTTTTTAGACAGGGTCTCACTTTGTAGTTCCGGCTGGCCCTGAGCTCACTTTGTAGCCCAAACAAACCTTGAACTCACAGCAATCCTCCTGCCGCTGCCTCCTGAGTGCGGGATTACAAGAGTGAGCCACCATGCCTGGCACTGTGGTATGTGGTACTGATTGCTGGTGGGCGTGAGTCAAACCTGGCATTGTTGTATGTGGTTACCGGGGACTGAACTAGGGACCTTGTGCTTGCAATGCAGGCACCAGAACCATGGAACTAAACTGCCGGCACAAAAGTCACTTTTAAATACTCAGTTAATCACAAAACAATTAAACTATATAAAATTAAATCTATCATCTTATTATAAATATGCTTTTCTTGGCATCACATACATCAAAATGGAAAAAAGTATTGTTATTAACTCACTTAAGAGAAAAAACTGTTATCTACTGGGTTATTAAAATCATGACTATCTTTTCCTTCTTTTTTATTTCACATATGTGTATTCTACAGATTTCAATATATAGTGGCTGTAAATATTGAGTTACAAATACTTAATTATTCCCATCATAGTTTCCTATGGAATTCATGATTAAAAATGATTTTTAATACATGTGCACACATTATAGAAGTATAATAAATTACTGAGCCTTTTTGTTCCAGATTTAGGTATGCTGTTCGTAAATGTTTCA
>PVIR01043309.1:0-11800 GCA_004026965.1 Petromus typicus
TCTCATCTTTGGTATGCTAGAATTTAATGGAATTTTTCAAAGCAACAAACACATATCACTGATAACCTGTTTGGTGTACTTTGCTTTTTCTAGGTATCTGAAAAGGTTTAAAGTGATGAAGATCAAAGTTCTAAGAAGCTGGTGCCGGCAGATCCTTAAAGGACTTCAGTTTCTTCACACTCGAACTCCACCTATTATTCACCGGGATCTTAAATGTGACAACATCTTTATTACTGGCCCTACAGGCTCGGTCAAGATTGGAGACCTTGGCCTGGCAACCCTGAAGCGAGCTTCTTTTGCCAAGAGCGTGATAGGTATGTTTCAAATGTACCTTGGAGCCTGAGTGGCCTTTTGAGGTTAGTTACTTTTATTTAGAAACTTGACTCTTAGGTTTTTCTAACATGAATACACCTTCAGAGTTTTTAACTTGAATCTAAAAGATGGTGAGTTCCACTTATGAAATATGGTGTTCTCTGTATGCTTCTAGAATGATCTTGAAGACTATTGATGTTGTTTTTTTGTTGTTGTTGGGTTTTTTTTTTTTTTTTTTTTTTTTTTTTTTTTTTTTTTTTTTTTGAGGCAGGGTCTCTCTTTGTAGTTCAGGCTGGCCCTGAGCTCAGCCTCAAACTCACATCACAGCAATCCTCCTGCCTCTGCCGCCTGAGTGCTGGGATTACAGGCGTGAGTCACTACTCCCAGCACTGTGGTGTGTGGTACTGATTGCTGCTGGGCGTGAGTCTCCACGCCCAGTATAGGTATGTGATTACCGGGGATTGAACCCAGGCCCTTGCACTTGGAAGACAGGTGCTGGAACCACTGAGCTAAATCTGCAGCCCACTATTGATGCTTTGTAAAGTTAAATAGAAGGTGAAATTTTTTACAATTCATGTAACAATCTTATTGAATCATTCTGTTGGTATTTAGTAGTATGTATTATTTATATAGCAAATACCTCATTAATTAAATGGAATTTATAGATACATAGTTTGGTTTCTGATTTATGTGGGTATATATTCAGAAATACCCACTTGTTAAAATTCTATTTAAATATATGAAAATATGACATTTCATTCTGAAGAGTTGGTTTTACATTTTTTTTACTCTCACTCTTCAAAAGTTATATCTAAAACAGATTTCTTAACCTTAGTACTGTGAACATTTGGGACTGAGCAGTTCTTGACTGTCTTGTGCATTATAGGACTAGCGTGTCATCTTTGGCCTCTACCCATTAAATGTCAGTAGCATATCATCTGTCCACCTATCCCTGATGATTACAAGCAGAAATGCTCTGTGGAGGTCAGCATCACCTCTTGATGAGATTCAGTGATACAAAGAATGAGAATGTCCTTTCAGAATCATAGCTGACAAAAATAATGTCTATTTTTATAACCTTTCATTCTCTGAAGAGATTAAATGGGGAACCCTAAGTATTAATATGAAAAGATTAAAATACTTTGCACACCCTTACAAAATAGCAGTGTCCTTGGAATATTGTACAACTAGGATTTTTAGAATGTTGATTTTATTTTTTTTTAATACAGCATTAATAAGAAGAATAGGAAAAAGTTTATTTTAAGCTGAATTCTCTTTGGCTTTCTTGACAGGAAACATTTCTTCCCTTGTCTTTGACATTTTAAAATCTCTGGCCCAAAAGAGTTACTTTCTTTATTAAGTTATAGTATATAAGCTTGTTTTCTGTAATTTGAAATATAATAACAATTATTTTGAAGCATTGCATAGTCTTATAGATCACACATTCTGTGCTCGTGATCAGTTTTATTTGAGTTCTGTTTGTGTGTGTATGTATTTGTTTTTTGCCTATAAGATGTCCCTCACTATTATTTCCTGTACCTGCAGTGGGCTTATTTATGTACTGCTGCAGGTGGGATGGTAAGTATGTGAAGAAAAAGGCTTTGGTGAGTGGCCTTTATAGACAATTTAATTATACTTTAATATCTTTAAAAGTGTAATATACACAAGGTTTTTCATTGTAAGGCCTCCTTAAAAAGTGAAACTGAGCAGATGGAGTATTTTAAATGCAAGACTAGCTGTTGATGTTGATTTTGCAGCTAAAGTACAGTAGGGGGCAGTCAAGTATTCATTGTTTTAAATCCATTATTTTATAAGTGGATGCTATTATATTTGCTAGCTTCTTACCATTTCCTTCCATTATTTTCAGCATGAATTATATTAGTTTATCTCTGATTCAAGGCTCTATTTGACAAACTATGTGACAGGAATCTGTTTTAAATGCTGTGTAATGAGATACTTTACCCTGTCCAATTTCTCAAAAGGCCTTGCAGTTGAAGATCTTTTGTGAAATATTTGGTAGAACAGACTGACTTAAAAAGATATTCCCTCCCCTCCTTTTTTCTTTTTCCCTCCAGTTTTTTCTTCCTCCCCTTTTTTTCTCTCACAGGTCAGTCATCTGCTCTGCTTCTCTCCCCTGGTGAGTAACATCTACAACTTCTGCTCGCATTGAGTCTGAATCATTCTTTTAATTTAAGGTACCCCAGAGTTCATGGCCCCTGAGATGTATGAAGAAAAATATGATGAATCTGTTGATGTTTATGCTTTTGGAATGTGCATGCTCGAGATGGCTACTTCCGAATATCCATACTCTGAGTGCCAAAATGCTGCACAGATCTACCGTCGAGTGACCAGTGTAAGTCTTCCCATGCCTGTTGGTTAGCTTTGGTCACTTCTAAGAAATGTCAAGGTAGATAATATCTTACCATGCATAGGGGACAATATAGAAAGTATACTGAATAAGGTCTTGGAAGAGGAGTGTTGAAGATATATGCAATGTTCATAAAATAGGCCTGTCTTGCATTCACTTACACTTTTTAAAAAATAAGATGTGGGAGTTTTAGGGGGTGAAACTTAAACTTGTGTCTCCTGCCTGAGTCTCCTGAGTGCTGGGGTTATAGGCACATACCCAACCCTGTAAGATGTGTTTAAAACCACACCCCTATAACCTACTTTTTAGCTTCTGTTAGTTTATAGTAATCCTTTGAAAGTAATTCTTTTTACTCAAGATCCCTTGTCACAATAATTTGTTCTCAGACTATTCTCTGAATGGCTTAATTTGGTATATTATTAAATATATATTATTAAATCATATCAAGGCTCAGTGGCACCATGCCTGCTTGGCAAGCACAAGACCCTGAGTTCAACCTCTGGTACTGCAAACACAATAATCAGCCAGTCAATCAATCAATTACATGAGTGTCCGTAATATTTAAGGTGTACCTTACTGCACTTGTGGTATCTCATGTTTCCTGGTAGAAATTGTTTTCTAGAGCTGTATAATTGCAACCTAAAATGCAATTTTTAGGATTCATCCTTTTGTTTTACCACTGTATGTTTCATTCTGTGCCTCCTTTCAACCCAGTACAGATCTTTTTGTACATTACCACATCATACCATACCATACCTGGAATATTAATAATGATTTTCTAAATACCATAGAAGATTAACAGTTTTGTGCACTAATTTATACCTTGAATCTCTTCCATTAATTTTCCTCATTTTTTGGGAAATATTTGCTTATAGTCCATCTTCATTAATAGGCTCTATCAAGGGTCCACCAAAGTATTTTGTTATATTTCTTAGTTTGTTGCTGCTACTTTTTTTTATCTGTATGCCACTGAATCATAGAAGAAATTATTTTGAAAAGTATCACGTTTAGAATTCATCTGTTTGCTTCCTGTAGTTTCATTTTATTTATTGGCTTCCATATTTCTGCTAAAAAATTTTTCTTAAGAGTGTCAACAATGTAAAAATAATTTTCTTTTCTACTTGGAGTCACGAAAGTTGTGCATGGTGTAGTTTTCCAGAGTCTGTATGATATACTGTATTACAAAAGAGGAAAGGAAGAAGATATGAGAATCCATTTGTCTTCTGTTAAACCATATATTAAGAGCATGGTAATAAAATTTTGGATTTAAAATATTAAATACTATATAGTATTAACATAGTGGGTTTATTATTTTCAATGACTTAATACATACTTTTAGACATACTCAGTTTTACCTCTAACATAGGAAATCTCAACAGAATTGACACATATACACAAGCCTGGTGGTCCTCAATAATTTGAGTACAAAGGAATCTTAAAAGTCTGAGGAAGCTTACATAAAATTTAGGGTGAACTATCACAAAAGCTACATTATTTTAGAAGATACATGTATCCCCTTAACCCATTCTTAGTAGAGCAGTTTCATTAAATTCTGATATATAAAAAGATGTGATTATAAATTACTTAATTTTGAAAGCTGATCAGAGTGGAAATTTGGTATTTTTTAAAACTTGCTAAAAAATATTTTGTTTAAGGTAAACTAATTTTATACTCTCACAAAGGGCTGGATGAAATCGCTATACTCAAAGCTAATAGATTGAAAGATAAGGGAAAAAGCACCAAAAGTTGCTATGGATCAGAGTTGGTCAATTATGTTTTAAGTGATGTTACTACACAGTAAAACATAATTCCATTATGTAACTTAGGCGAATCACTTCTAAGCCTTAATTTCCTTATAGGAATATGATAATCATTATTGCCAGACTTACTAAGATTGTTGTAAAAAACAAATGCGTTGGTGGGTCAGGGATTTAACTCAGTGGTTGCAAAAGGCAAAGTCCTAGTTCAATCCCAGTATAAAAAAACAAGGCTACTGAAATTGTATAAAAAAAATCATTAAAAAAAATAAGTTTGGGCTGGGGATTTAGCTCAGTGGTTCTGGTGCCTCCCTTGCAAGTGCAAGGGCTGAGGTTCAATTCCCGGTAACCACATACAACAATGTCAAGCGTGGTGGCTCATGCCTGTAATCATAGCACTTGGGAGGCAGAGGCAGGAAGATTGCTGTGAATTCAAGGCTGAGCTCAGGGCCAGCTTGAACTGTGGAGGTGAGACTCTGTCTCAAAAAAAATAAAAATAAAAATTTGAGGCTCAGATATATTACAGAAACTTTTCATTTTAAAATTTTGTTTTATTTCCTAACTTTTCACTAAAATAATATGAGATTATTCCATATACAAGTGACTGACTAGATAGTAAAATTTGAAACTATAAATCTGATTATATGATCAAGTTAATAGCCTTTCTTAAAGTGTGCTTTGTCTAGTGAATATTCTTTTGCAAATGTGTTAGATATTTTGTGCTTGTTATCTTTATTAAATCTTAGAAGACCTTTGAGGATTTGGTTTGCTATCTGTATAGCATAATGTGCCAGGTCAGAGTCTTGTTTAAGAATAATTTCATTTTCTAATATATGCATAATAAATTATTTATGTATTTAACACCTTTATTATTAAACTATTTCATATGTCATCTAATTCATCCATTTCAAATGAACAGTTCAGTGTGGAGTTTTGTGTTTCTTTATTTTTTAAGACAGGGTCTCCCTATGTAATTCAGAGAGGCTTTCAACTTACTGTGTACTCCTAGCTGGCCTCAAACACCCAGCAATCTTCTTGCCTCAGCCTCCTGAGTGTTAGCATTACAGATGTGCACCTGCATGCCCAGCTAGTACATTATTTTTATTACACTCATGGAATGTATGTATCTATGCACTACCACAGTTTAAGAATTATTACAGTATCTGAAAAAGAAATCCTGTACTGTTAAGCTATTATTCTTAGCTGGATCCCTCTAGTTTAAAGCAATTACTAATCTATTTTTAATCCCTATAAATATACGTAGTCTGGGTATTTTATATGAATGGAATCATATAGTGGTGTCTTTTGTGACTAGCTTCTTTTGCTTAGAATGTTTTTATCATTCTTTTGTGTTATTGCATGTTTATATTTCAGTTTTTTTTCTTATTTTTTATCCTTGCCATACTACAGGTCAAATTTAGGGTTTTGTGCATGGTAGGTAACCATTCTACCATTGATTGAGCTAGCCCTAACCTTTTTATTTCCTTTTAGGGCTGAGTACACATCATGTCTTTGTGAGTACACATCACAATTTGTTTAACTATTCATTCATTGCCAAACATTTAGACTGTCTCCATGTTTTGGCTATTGTGAATAGGCTTACTAAACATATTCATGTATAAGTTTTTTACTGATCATCTGCTCTTTCTTCTTTCTGATATATCTTTTGGAGTGGAATTACTAGATGATGTGCTTATTGTGCATAACCATTTCAGGAGTTGTTTTCCAAGTGACTACACCTTTTTACATTTCCAACACCGGTGTCAAGAGGATCCTGATCTCTCACTATCTTTGCTAGCACTTATTAGTATCTAATAGGTGATTCTAGCAATCCTAGTAGGTTTGAATTGGTATGTCATTATGGTTTTTTATTTCCATTTCCCTGATTACTAATGATATTGAACATCTTTTTCATATACTTATTTACTTGCATCTCCCTTTTAGTTGGAAAAATGCCTGTTCAGATCCTTTGCTCATTTTTAATTAGATTTGTTTTATCTTTTTCTTGAGTTCTTGTATATTTAAACATAAATACTTTATCAGATAAAATATTATCTTCTCCAGAATGCATGGGGTTTTTTTCTTAATAATGTCAGTTTAATAGTATCCTTTGAAACACAAAAGTTTTTGATTGTAATGAAATCCAATGTATTTTATTAATAGTTGATGTGTGCTTTTGGTGTCATATCTAAGAACCCACAGCCAAATCTGTTTTAAAAACATTTATTCCTGTGTTTCTAAGATGTATAATTTTGTTGTTATTTTTAAGGCCGAGTCTCACTATGTAGTCTCACTATGTCTCACTCAGGTAGTGCTCCTCCCTCAGCTTCCTTAGTTCCAGGATTACAGGTTCACCCACCATACTCGACTAAGTTTTTGTTTCATTTTCAGTTAATTTTTGTATGAGAGATAAGAACCCAATTTATGGCTATTTAGTTGTCCCAGCAGCATTTGTTTGTTTGTTTTTTGTTTTAAGATAGAGTCTTGCTTTGTACTTCAGGCTGGTCATGAGCTCAGGCCTCAAATTCAGCAGTCTTCCTTCCTCTGCCTCCAAGTGCACTGAGATTACAGAGATGAGCCACCACACCTGCGTCTGTTGTATGAGGTTCTGATTGCTGGTGGGTGTGAGGCACCACACCCCACATTGTTGTATGTGGTTACCAGGGGATCAAACCCAGGCCTTTGCACTTGCAAGGCAGGTGCTGGAATTTATTGAGCTAAATCCACGGCCCAAGCAGCATTTATTGAAAGGACATATTTTCCTTTTTGAGTCATCTTAACATCTCTGCTGAAAATCAGGGATACACAGTTTATTTCTGAAATCTCAATTTTGTTTCATAGATCTGTATGTCTTCATTATCAAATATGTGCATTAAATAATTTATCATGTAACATTGAGATACATCAAGCTTACCTCACCAAATCGATGCACATTGGCTGATTTTCACCTAATTTTCACCTGATTTTCACCTAATTTTCACCTAATGATTGGGACTAGGGATATGGAAAGACAAGGAAATTATTTGCCTTTGAAATTTAAATTTGTTTGCCCAGTATTTAATCATGGATATTAGATTAATTTCCTAGGACTACCATAATAAAATTCCACAAATTGAATGGCTTTAAACAACAGAGATTTTTGTCTTATGGTTCTAGAGATCAGATGGATTCAGTATAGTCATGTTCTATCTAAAATATATAGGGAAGAATCCTTTTTATCTTCCTGATCTCTAGTAATTTGCTACCAGTCCTTAGCGAGAACAGTGCTTCAGTATATGTATTGACTTGTAGCCACAATGCTTCAGTATAAGTCATCTCATGGAATTCTCGCCTCAAGTGATTGTTTCTTTTCTGCTCTTGTAAGTTCGTAAGTCATTGACTTAAAGTCCCACTATGCTCCTCAATGACCTCTTCTTAACTAATTTAGCTGAATTTAACTTCTACCATAATCCGATTTTCACATAAAGTCATGTTAAGATACTGGCAGTTAGAACCATAACATATCTTTTTTGGGGAACATAGTTCAATTCTATGATTTTTTCATGGATTAATTCATCAAATATTCAAGCCTTTTTAATGTCCCATACTTTTTTCTAGATCCTTGGTATCGAATATTATTATTATTGAGGAATACACAGTCCTTGTGTCTAAAAAGCTTACTTAGAAAAGAGGAACAGGTAAGAAGATAGTTATATATGCCCTAAAAACAGTAATTCTAGGGATAACTTTACAAAAGCACATTGGAATGGTACCTTACTGAGTTTGGACAGACTAAGCAAATGGCATTAAAAGAGAACAGGGCTAAGTGTTACATGTGCAAGATCTATAATTTTGTCAACTACGGTGGGAAGTAGGAAAAGGAAGAGGTAAAGGGATAGGGAGGAAAGGAAAGTTTAGACTTCATTATAGTATACTGGCAGAAATCGCTATACTCAAAGCTAATAGATTGAAAAATAAGGGGAAAACACCAAAAGTTGCTATGGATCAGAGTTGATCAATTATGTTATAAGTGATTTACTACACAGTAAAACATAATTCCATTATGTAACTTAGGCGAATCACTTCTAAGCCTTAATTTCCTTATAGGAATATGATAATCATTATTGCCAGACTTACTAAGATTGTTGTAAAAAACAAATGCGTTGGTGGATCAGGGACTCCTTAAAAGTAGGTGTCCCATAATCATACTTAAAAATTTAGAAAGGTTATTCTGGCTGTACAGTGAGAGAAGAATGAATTGAAGGAAACTAAAAGCAAAAACTATAGTTAAAAGACTGACACAGTAGTCCAGGAAAATTACTGAACTAAAGATTTGTAGGAGAGGTAGCTAAAGTGAATGGATTAGAGAAGTTTTTTTAAAAACTACAGTGGAGGGCCTAGGATTTAGCTCAGTGGTTCTGGCTCCTGCCTTGCAAGCACAAGGGCCCAGGTTCAATCCCAGTAACCACATACAACAGTGCCAGGCTCATTGCCCAGCAGCAATCAGAACCACATACCACAGTGCCAGGTGTGATGGCTCACGCCTGTAATCCCAGCACTTGGGAAGCAGAGACAGGAAGATTGCTGTGGGCTCGCCTGGGCTACATAGTGAGCTCAAGACCAGCCTGAGCTACAAAGCAGAACCCTGTCTCAAAAGAAAAAACAAAAATACAGTAGAATTGAGTTTTTTAAGAATTATAAGTTAAATCCCTATTTTACATATGTATACTTAAGAAAAACGTATCAAGCCTAGTTGCAAGGTAAAATATATAATTTAAAACTTCAGAACTATAAACCTTTTTTTAAAAAAAAAACAAAGTCATACTGTATATAGTTCAGCCTGGCCTTGCACTGTGTAGCTGAGATTGGCCTTGAACTCAGGGTAATCCTCCTGCCTTAGCTGGAAGTAGAAGTATATGTCATTGTGACTGGTTTACAGTTGCAATTTCTTTTAAAAAAATATACTAGTCTCTTAGAAGAAAAAAGTTGATAACTTTTGCTTTAAACATGTGACTAGAATTTTATTAAAATGCACAGTTTTTTTTCCTGAAAAGTTTTGTAAGTAATCCCTAATCTTAAAATGGTGGTGATGGTTTTCTACTAGAATCAGAATACATTAGAACAGCCTGGGCAACTTAGTAAGACCCTGTTTCAGAATTTAAAAATGAAAAAGAGCTGGGGATGTATCTCAGTGGAAGAGTGTGCTAAATGCACTCTGCAATACCACTCCTCGCCCTACCCCCCAAAAAGACATGAGAATCTTGGTGAAAGCAAATAGCTGCATAAATTATTAGCTATGAAAATATATAGTCAGTTCCTCTTTAAGAGTAGAACTCTGTCCAGTTATCTTTTGATGGGTATACATGTTGCTTCCAGAATTTAGCTATTATAAATTGTGCTGCTATAAACAGTGCTGAGAATGTGTCTTAAGCTCTTTGGGGAAGATATCAAGCAGAGAGATACCTGGGTCATATGGAATTTCTTTGTGGAATTTAATTTCCTGTCTATACTTATTCCATAATCATACTAGTTTACATTTCCGTCAACATTAGAAAGGAGGGTTCCTTTTTAGTACAGCCTTTTGGGCATTTATTGTTTTTTGTTTTTTGTTTTTTTCCTTTTTTTTTTTTTTTTTTTGAGATAGTGTCTCACTTTGTAGTTCAGGCTGGCCCTGAGCTCAGCCTCAAACTCACATCACAGCAATCCTCCTGCCTCTGCCTCCTGAGTACTGGGATTACAGGCGTGAGCCACCACATCCGGCACTGTGGTATGTGGTACTGATTTCTGCTGAGTCTCGATGCCCAGTATGGTATGTGGTTACAGGGATTGAACCCAGGTCCTTGCGCTTGCGAGACAGGCGCCAGAACCACTGAGCTAACTCTCCGGCCCCCTGTTTGTTTTTGTTTTTGAGTTCTTTATATATTCTAGATATTAGTCCTCTGAGGAGTAGCTGGCAAAACTATTTTCCCATTCTATTGGTTGTCTGCTCAGTCTACTTAAATTGATTGTCTTGCTCTACAGAAGCTTTTCAATTTGGTATAATCCCATGTGTTGATTCTTGCGTTATTTCTTGCAGTTGCAGTTCTGTTTACAAAGTCCTTTCTTACACTATGGTTTCAAGTGTTTTATCTATTTGGAAGCTGCTTATATGTCAGTAGATAACTGGATAAAGAAAATGTGTGTGGTAGTCCAGGGAAGAGGACACAACTAGAACTCTCGTGGTGAACTTCAGTCTTCCAATAGTCCCACAGTTAAAGGATTAATAACCAATAAACAACAAATTCAGGACCTGGAGGAAAAGGCTGAGCTCAGGCTTGATTCTTGCTACTCTGAGCAGCGGTAGCCAAAGGCCAGATACTACAGCAGCAGAAGCGTGAGCAGAAGAACCCATAACCCTAGATCACTTGCACTTTTTATTTCAACCCATAATCCTAGCATACATAAAACAGGGCGTCCCACGATAATCTCTGTAGTTGAAGATTACATAGGGCAGGGCAGACATCCTTAATCCCAGTAAGTTCCAGTAAGTCCCAAGGTCAATAATCTTAGTGCAATAATCCTTATAGTTTAAGATCTCATAGGGTAAGGCAGATGTCCACAGTAATTCCAGTAGTTTATCCCATAGGGCAGGGCAGACATCCTCAGGTCCAAGTAAGTAAATCTCAGTAAGTAAGTCTTAAGTCGGAGTAATTTGTCTATGGTTCTGACAAATGTGGTATCTCTATATAGTAGAATACTATTCAACTATAAAGAAGGACAAATTGAGACATTGCAAGAAAATGATACATATTGAAAATATAATGTTGAGTGAAATAAACTAGACACAGGTTTAAATACCATATGGCATCTCTCACTAATACAAAATACAAAGAGATCAATACAGAATGGATAGAAGGAGATAAGGGAATCAATCTCTTGCAAACAGGAATAAGTATAAGAGATCAAGGATGAGGGATGGAAATTTAACTCAGTGGTTCCAAAGTCTGCCTTGCAAGCACAAGGTCCCTAGTTCGATCCCCACTAACCACAAACAACAATGCTGGGCATAGTGGCTCACACCTGTCTTCCCCGCACTAGGGAGGCAGAGGCGGGAGGATTGCTGTAAATTGCAGGCTGCACAGGGTACGTGAGCTCAGGGCCAGCCTAAATCCCAAAAGTGAGACCCTGTCTCAAAAAAAAAAAGAGAGCGATCAAAGGTGAGAGAGGAGAGAGAAATACGAATAAAGATATGACACATATAGGAACCTAATAACCTCAAAGAAAGCAAACATTGTATGCCATAAACATGAAGTAAAACTAATATCTATAAGAATAAAAATGGGGAAAGGAAAAAGGAAGGGAGGGGCCAGATAGAGAAGTGATATTTTAAAACAGAAGCAAATTG
>PVIR01043310.1:0-11796 GCA_004026965.1 Petromus typicus
CAGCCCAGCCAAGGTTCATAAGGTGCATACAGCACTGTGTCCTAGAACAGTCTGCTGGCCTTGGCTTACTGAAGTTGTCCTGGGAATCAGAGGCATACGTGGAAACTGCAGTGATTATCTCACCAAAGTCTGAGTCATGAGGCTGCACCCCATGGGCAGACCTCGGGGGTGCTGGGACGGGCTGCCAGGTGGAACTCACCTCCGCTCCTGCCACAGGTATCGTCATCATGCTGACATTGTGTGACCAGGTGGATGTGTATGAGTTCCTCCCATCCAAGCGCAAGACTGACGTGTGCTACTACCACCAGAAGTTCTTCGACAGTGCCTGCACCATGGGCGCCTACCACCCCCTCCTCTTTGAGAAGAATATGGTGAAGCACCTGAACGAGGGCACCGATGAAGACATCTACTTTCTTGGAAAAGCCACACTGTCTGGCTTCCGGAACATTCGCTGCTGAGCACGGGCCCCAGTGAGAAACCCTCACTCTTCTCCACCAGTTATTTCCTGCCTGGTCCTGGTCCACTGCAGCCTGGGAGGACAGTTTTTAGGAGCAGTCTCAGCCAGCTGATTGCACCCTAAGGGTTTTGGTCAGCAAGAGCTCTGGGACTTCCAGAGTCTGGGGCCAAGGAACCAGGCCCAGCCTTCCTCAGATCAGAGCCCTTTCTCCAGGCGCTCACAGACACACACACACACACACACACACACACACACACACACACACACACACACAACCCTAACATCTGTACAGCACCCTCCTTCTTTACATACAGGTAGATGCGAGATCTACCTTTCCCACATGGGCTGCCAAAGCTGGGTTTTGTTTTACCCAATGGAATGTTGTTTTTCTCACAAACCAGCATTGTAGGTGGCTCTCGATGTCTACCTAGATATTGACATTTTCAAGAAGCTTCCAAGTCATGATTGTGCCAGGTGCAGGGTAGCTCAAAGGTGCGAGCAGTATGGGCTACTGGAAACATCTAAGTTCCTCCAGAAGTCAGCTAATCCCAATGGCCCTCGCCCTGGGTCATGAACCCAGGGAGATTTGGATGCAGGACTTGTCTGCAGCCTGAGGGTTTATGAGCAGAGTTTATTAGCTCACTTTCCCTCTCTACACAGGGAGAGAGGCATAAGAAAGTCTCTGTCTTCATGTCATGCACAACGTAATGGGACACAGACATCTGACAGGTACTAGTGTGCTGACATCCACCGCACTGGGGGTGTGTGTGGGGGACTGCTGTCCATATACTCAGGAGACGCATACTGTGTTTGTGGTCCTAGAAAGCTTCATAGAACTGGGACACTTAAATGGGCTACAGGAAAGAGGAGAAAGATGTCAAATAGATTTCATCTCTGTCACTTTAGTTCTCCCTTCTTTTATCGATGATATTTTATCTTTAAGATCTGGTGTAGCCTACAGGCATCCCACCCTGACTGTGTCCGATCTCGTCAGATTGGCTGTAAGGTAGAGGCTCAAGATTTTTGCATTTGAGGAAGCCTTCTGTCCACACTGGCAGTAAGTGAAATAGTCTGGCAGGCACCAGACAAGTCAGAACCTCTGAACCCTGATTTCTGTAGTCCTGACCCTCTTTGCTCAGTGGGGTTTATACACTATATCCCAATTCTTCTCTCTTAATGGTTACTCCCCAAACCTCTTTCTAACTGCTGTCATTTTTATTCTTTAATCTTCCCTTCCCACATTACTTTTCAGTATTACACTTTTAAAGTTTCCTAGCCCCACTTTTTTAGCCTCATGAGCCTTTTGCAAAAAAGGTCTCTTAGGAAGTGGGGGTTATGCTTCTCTGGGACTTATATCGCTCTTAGAGGTCAAAACCTTGGAGAGTACAGCTGGTTGTCACAAGGCATGATGGGTGTGAAATCGGATGGCCACCCCTTCACTCAGGCCTGTCAAGGGAGCTTCGTGAGAGTCACCAGGTGGTGTCTGTCCTCTGTGGTTTGCTCATAGGCTCCCCAGAGGTTGTGCTGTGTCTTGTCCACATGGCAGAGAAGTTAAATGATCCACGGAGAGGGTGCAGAGATAGGCCTATGGGCTTCCACCTGCTCCAGCATCTACAGTGTTTAGGCTCCAGACCCACCATCTCGGAACTGGATCGTCATTTACCCCCACTTCTTGGCCTCTGCAGGCAGAAGAAAAAATCCTGGGGTGAGAGTTCGTGGGTTTTCAAGTTGGTGTTCCACTGCCTCATTGCTGTGGCATCTTGGGACATTCCTCATCCTTGCTTCCATGTCTGAAAAATGAGGGTGACGAGCCTACGTTCCAGGGTAATGCTGAGTATTGTGGAAAAGCAAGCGTGTCCGTCGTGCCCACGACGTGCTGGATTCCCGCCTTCCTTCCTGGAGGGCTGCTCTGTGCTCACACCTGGCCTGGACCTTGCTTGGATGGAGAAGGGGTGGGGGAGGGGAGCGCAGGTCCTGTCCTCAGGGAATTAGCTGTTTTCTGGGAACGTCCGGGAAATGCTCAAGTCCATGGTCAAGGCAGAGCCTGTTGCTCCCCACTGCCAGCTGCTCAGCTCGGTTCTGCTTGGGAATGAATTGAGCATATAGATTGCTGGACCACTGTGAGGGAGACTGCTCTTCCCTCTTTGGGTGCGTGAATTCCTGGCATAGTTTATGTTCTGATTTGACACCTTCCTGACCACAGAGTGCCAAGAAAGGTGGAATCCTGCCAGGAGGGTAAGTGCGCTTTTTGCGGAGACTGAGACTACACTGGGTAGAATCTAGTTCTTAATTTTTTTGTTTTTGTACTGGGAATCAAACGCGGGGCCTCCGCTTGCCAGGCAGGGGCTGCACTGCTGAGCTACATCCCCAGTCCATTTAATTATTATTATTCTTAATATGAGATTAAATTAATTTATGATTCTGAAATCTGCCGAACTTTGAATTCTGTACTCTGTAAATGTGGAAACCTTGGATAAATGCAAATAAGATGTGGATATAATTGTTGGTCTTGTGTTTAATGTTAAGCCGATGTCTGAATGTGCTGCAGGACCGTGTGTGAGGTTCTGTCTTCGGTAGCCACGTGTTTCCTCCTCTGTCATGAGGTCCTTGTAACCTTTCCACCAATCAAACCATTGCTCTTGATTTTGATTTGAGACTTCGGTCTCACCAGAAAATGCTGAAATATGCCTACGCTGATTCTGAATTACCCAAAGATATATACGTTTTAAAATAAAGATGACTTTTTGAAAGCTTGCTTCCTGTCGTTATTGGCTGCTGGAGTGAAACCTGATTGCCGACTTGTGTCCCAGAAGGACACTAGAAGGACACGCTCGGGTGTGGGTTTCCGCAGTCCTCTCTCCCGCTGGTTCCTCGCCTTCAGCCTCCCTCATCCAGGGTCCAGGAAGCGGAGTCTTACTTCTGTGCAAAGATAGTGGCTTGGAAATACCCACGGACTTATTAGTCTTTCTTTCTTTTGTTCTTGCCTGGATTCAAGTAACCTTGCTACTGTTCTGGAGGTGAAGGCCAGGCTTAGCTGCACCAAGCTCCCTCACCGTGACTCCGCCTCATAGTGACTCCACGAAAGATGGCCTCTTCCATCAGCCTACGAGCCCCCGCCTCCGTGCAGCTTCAACCAATCCGCGACCGACCCCACTCGTATGTTTCCGCCCTCTACTGTCTACTATAAAAATGACTATATTTTGCCTTAAAGGCGGAAAAAAATGTTCTTTGAAACCCTCCCTGGAGTCTGTAGTGTGATTCCGTTCGATTATCCCTCCCGACCCGACTTTGCATTCCCACAAACAGCAAAACAACACTGTTCATCAGGGAGGCGATACAATAGGACAGAAAACAGAATAAGAGAGAGCAGACATGTCTGAAATTCTTAAAGGCACGATATCCTAAGGGACTAGCCAAAATGTGTGAATAAAAATGCTGAAAGGCAGCAGATTTAGGGAAGAAAAGGTCGTCTCGTTCCCTCTACATTGCTCCCTCTGGATATAGGTTTAACCTGCAATTCTATAATTCATATTTTGAATTCCTAGCCTCCAGTGTTTCTGAATGTGACCTCATTTGGAAACAGAGTCATTGCAGATGTAATTTGTTAAGATGAGGTCATACATACTGCAGTAGGGTGGGACCCTCAGCTCATGGGACTGGTGTCCTAACAAAGAGAGGAAATATGGAGACAGACAGGCAGGAAGAACCCTGCCTAAGGATGGATCCTGAGATCAGGGTGTCTTATATGCCATGGCACAGGATGCCAGAAAACCACCAGAGACCAGGGAGAGGTGTAGAACAGCCCTTAAAAAGATCCAGCTCTGCGGATGCCAATACCCCGATCCCCGCCTCGATCGCAGTAAGAAATACTGAGTTCAGAATTCGAGATAAAGAAACAAAGTAATCTTTAATGGAATCAGGTGCAAAAAATATCTAACCCTCAGATGGCAAGAATAATTAAATTGTTATGGTGTAGTGTTGCGCACTCTGCTGGAGATACATCAACGTTATGGCTCTGTATTTAGAAGGTGATTGAATCCCAGGGTGTGATACTGATCTGAGGTTTAGCCTACCGATGAGTTCATGGCTGACTTGATGTTAGGAGGTGGGGCCTGGTTAGAAGAGCATTGTCTCATGGGTGTGACCTGGGAGAGTCTTTTTTTTTTTTTTTTAATTTTTTAATCTTTATTGGTACATTAAATATACACATCATGATTGCACTCCATAATGGAGATTTGTACCAGTATAAGACACAACTTAAGAGTCTTTCCACCCTCCTGTCTCTCTCTCTCCTCTGTTCTCCTCTCTCTGTCTCTGTCTCTGTCTCTGTCTCTCTCTCTCTCCCTCTCTCTCACTCTCGGTTCCCTGGCACACCTTTCCACCAAGCCATTTCTGCCTTGGAGCCAACCCTCTACGATCTGTAACCATGAACCAAAATAAACCTCTCCTACATTACTTTGTGGATATTGGATATTTTGTTCTGATGGTGAGGAAATTGACTAGGATACATCCCAGCTAGATTGGCTTTCATCTGAGCTATGGAAGATTTCATCTTTAGTTTAGTTTCCTCATTATATATACTACAGTTTTAACCGTTGTGTAAATGCCTTTGAGTATTAATTCTACTAAGTTTGTCATTTAATTAATTTTCCTCATGGGAAGTATTTTTTTGTATGCATTTGTATTCATGGTAATTTTTTATTGGATGCTGGCCATGATAAATATTTATTTTATTGTGCTAGATATGTCTGTGCTTTGGTAAATATCTTGAGCTTTGTTCTAGTGCCTAACTACACTTCTTGTCAACATTTTGTTCTTAATCTTGCTTAATTTCTTTTCTTTTCTTTCTTTCTTTTTTTTTTAAGGCTTTTTGAGACAGGGTCTCGCTTTTTGTGGTTCAGGCTGGCCCTGAGCTCAGCCTCAAACTCACATCACAGCAATCCTCCTGCCTCTGCCTCCCGAGTGCTGGGATTACAGGCGTGAGCCACCACGCCCAGCACTGTGGTATGTGGTACTGGTTGTTGCTGGGCATGAGTCTCCATGCCCAGTGTAGGTATGTGGTTACCGGGGATCGAACCCAGGCCCTTGCGCTTGCAAGACAGGCACTGGAACCACTGAACTAACTCCCCGGCCCCTTAATTTCTTTTGTTCAGGATCAGTGTTTTGTTACTTGCTTTCAAGATCTTAAAAGCTCTTATTTCAGTTTTTTTCCCTGGCTCTTTAGTTTGATACTGGAGAGTAATCCAGTCTCTTTTCTTCAGTGTAAACAGACATGTAGGTATCCCTCCATTAGAAATTCAAGTGAATCAGTTCATTACAGGAGGCTTACTTTAAAAGAAGCTCTGCCTCTCCAGGTGTTCACACCTGTCTCAGAGACTGGAACTGGGAATCTTGCAGGCTTCTGTTTGCCTCACCGTTTGCATCCTGATCAGGACTGAGAGGGAGCAGAGCTAAGATGAACTTGCCAGGCTCAAGGTCAAAGGGTCACAGTAGGAGGGAACAGGACATACATTCTCCTATGTCCCTGTCCCTGTAGTGAAACTAGGAGAAGACCATGTTAGTTCAAATTCCTTGAAATACTATGGAACATGGAAATCTCAGGGTGGCAGGAGCAATTTGGAGCTTCATTGACACCATCCCTATGGTAGGGAGAGGCAGCAGAAATAGCTTTTGTCTGACATTAGCACTCACAGAAGAAAGAAAATGATGGACGTGATGGTTGTCATGAAGACAGAGCCCCTTGCAGTCCATGCTTCTCAGTCCTTGTCTTTGTTCCTCTGCTTGTTCTTGAGACTAAGTGTCTAACACCTAATGCTGAGGAGGGAAGGTTTATTTGGCTCAGAGTCTGTAGAGGTTTCAGTCCATGGCTGGCTGGCTCCAAGTCAGTGTTGAACAGCAAAGAGGCCACACAGAGAAATGGTTCATGGTGGGCAGAAGTTTACAAAGTAAGTAAGAGACAACCCGGCTCTTTCTGTCCCTTAAATCTTATCCAGGCTGTTTAAGGCTCTTAGCACTTACACCCTTAGTCCTTGTGCTCTTGATTCTAGCATTTCATGGTGAATCAACAGTAGTGTCTCAGAGTCTAAATCAAGTTACTTCTAAGAATCCACATCTATGACCACATGAGGCTCTGGAGGGACATCCTGACATAAAACACAACAGTCTTATGGGTAAGCTTTTGAGAAGCCTGATTTCCAACTTTCTCACTGAAGCATCGAATATCAAATGTGTCCTCTGACAGAACATTCTGTGGCATGTATGTGTGCATGTGTGTGCACAGCTCAGCCTGGATTGGGATGAGGGGGCAAGAAGTGATCCATTCTTTCCAGATGTTAGATCTGAGCTTCCTTTCTGTGGGGATGAAGGCTTGTTTCTTTTTCTAATGGCAACAAGTCTATTGTGTGGAAGCCCACGGCCCAGCAGAATCAGCAGGGCTAAAAGTGGGAGACTGGCATTGCCCACAGCTCTCACTGGTGTTTCTCCAGAAGGCCTTTATAAACTTGTGCCAAAGAAAGATGCAGAAGCTTTCACATAGGTGGAAAAACATTACATAAAGGGCTTCACCAGGAGGCTCTGAAAACCTGCTTGGCAAAGGTATATCTGGAGATCGGGTTTCAGAAATGGAAAAAAACACAATCTTTAGACACAGGCACAGTACTGAAAAAGGAGTTCACTGCTGCTAAACTCAGGAGCTCAGGTTGAGACAAAGCTATGGCAGGCTGGTGAAGGGGATAAAGTGAGAAATGACTCTGTGGGCTGTATGTGAGTACTTTCCCAAGTGCAAAAAAACATCCTGCACAGAGAAAGCATGTGACGTGGGGAGGCACTGAGTAATAAAGTGTGTTTAACGAAAGGTTGTCAGAGGAAACAAAACTACAGAGAAATCTGAGCAGCCACTTTTCCCAGAGCATAAGGCAGTAGTGGTGTCTTGTAACACTCTGGGCAATGTGCAAGTAAAGGCATTGTCTGTTGCACTTGGCCAGCCGCGAGTCATTTCTACCTTTACCCCTCAGTCTCACTCATATGTTATTTCTCACCAGACCATGGATAATTGGATAAGAAGCCGTATTTCATGTTTCCCAGATCAAAGAATACCAGCCCTGCCAGTCTGCTGTTTAAGAGGAGTAACACTTTCCAAATTTGTTCTCATACTGAAGATTTTCTTATTGTCTATCTCAGCAACTTTCATTTATGAGGTTCTTGAGCCCAGATCTGAACTACATTTCTATCTCTTTGAATGTAGCTCTCCTAGTACTGCCAGCTCTCTCTTTGTACCCTTTAAAATTTTTTAATATTTTGATTAATAAGTATTAGTGGTCCATATTAATAGAGATCAGTGCACTGATCTAACCCAACCTCAAATTCCCTTCCCTCTTTTTAAAGCTTCCATGTATGAGAGAGAGCAAGCATTTCCCATCTTCTGTTCTAGCTTAATTTATATAACAGGATGTCCTCAAGTTCCAGCGGTTTTACTGTTGAAGACATGGCTTCATTCTTCTTTGAGGATGGACAGTTTTCTGTTGTCCATATATACTAAATTTTCTTTTCCTCCTCATTTCTTGGTGAACACTTATGCTGATCTCCTATCTTATAATTGTAAATAATGTTGAAAAAAGCACTGTGGGATCACAGACATGTTTGGTATAGGAATTTAAAAAATTACTATATTGGCAAATCTATTCACTTACTCACCCATCTTCCTATCCATTTATTCATTAAAGTAGTAAATATCGGTGTGCATATATTGTACCCAGTCGAGGTACTATGTAACTGTGATAACATTAGTGACAAACTCGTTTAGTACTTGCCCTGTGCAGGGATTCTCCTATGCTTTTAACATATAAAGAGTTCATTCTTGTAACAATCATTGGAAGTTGTTGAATTTCCCAAAAGAAGTCGTGAATTCACCTAAGAAGACAGCCTCATTGTCAGGAAGAAACAGCCATCAGTAAAGCTCAGTCTGTGTTTTCAACAGCACGTACAAAGTAGTAAGATATCACATTACAGTGCACCGAAGAGTCAAGCTAACATTTTGAGGTCGCAAACCTGCAGAAGCAATGCTGTCACATGGTTTCACATGGCACAAGGGGGTGTGTGGTTGGTCAGGTTCTCCCAGAACCCCACGCCATGCTGAAGACCTGACTGGTCAGAGCAAAGAAGTACACTCGAGAGAAATCAGAAAGGAAAGGAATCAAGCTAGAGAAGAGAAAGAAGCTAGCCGAGGGAGACTATCTGGGGATGCTTCAGGCTCAGGCAGATCCCGCGGGGAGTACTGGAGAATGAATTATACTTTTTGCATGTCTTATCCGAAAGCAAAGAAACTGACCCTTTGAACTGCCTCATTGAGCAACTGCCTATGATCTTCCTGCAACTGGGGGAATGTAAACGCTAGCATTTTGGATACGGAATCCAATAGCAGGACAGGAGAGGCAGTGCCAATACCCAGAATTGATCCTTTTACTATTTTCTCTTTAAGCTGTTTTCAGCAAAGCTCGCAGATGAAATTTCACTTCTTCACGTCATCTCAGGAGTTCCCTGTGCTTTTTACTATCACATATGCTCCTTTTTCTTCGTTTTTAACTGTTTGATTTTGTGAGGGCATTCCAGAACGGTGACTTCCAGGGGTGCACATAAGAAGAGACAAGGGGCAAAGAGGAGGACACGTCAAAGAAAGCAGCCCACATGCGGAAATGTGGTGACTCGGTGGGTAATGTAAATGCGCTGTATGCTTTCAGACGCTCTTCCTGGGAGACAGTGATTTTCCGTCAGAACTCATGTGGGGCCAAGGACCTTAAGATGGAGCGTTACGTCCTTCAATCCATAAAAGGCTTACGTTGCATGTATGTGGAGCGCAGTCTCCAACTACCAAACTGCAATCGTTAAAGAAGCTGCACTCTGCCGTGTTGACAGAAGAGGGCGCTGTCAAACTAATAATCTTGTAAATCATTCCAAAGCCACAAAAATACCTGACAGAATGGAACAAGTTGATGCACAACTACAAAAAGACAGAGGAGAGAGAGAGAGAGAAGGAGGGGAGAGAGAGAGAGAGAGAGAGAGAGAGAGATGTGGTACAGTTGAAGTGATGAAAGCTCTTGACGACCCCAAGGAACATAAACATATATATGAACGATCACGAAACAAGCAGAGGAAAATTGCATCACGACCTTCCGGACTGAATTAAGTAGATTGAATTGTATTTTGAGATGTATTCATGGCAACGTATCTGTATGGAAAGGAATGACTTTGCTGTTCATTGTAAACCTAACAAGGATGTTTGATACAAAACACGGATGCATTCTGGGGACATCTTGTAGTTATAGCCTCGGTTACGGCTGGTGTGGGTGACGGAGGATTCCCTAGATTGTATGGGCTGTATCAGCGTCATTATTTTTGGAACCAAGTTCTCACCAGGCGGTCCCGGAGGCCTTGAGCTTTCAGAGGCGCGAGCCTCAGCCTCTCCAGCAGAGAGGACAGTAAGCACAAACCACCGTGTCTGACTGAGGCGCCTGGGAAAAGCGCGCTGATCTTCAACTGGCCAGATTCCACTTCAAGACAAATGGCCGATGTGTCCTGCATGTGGACATGTGAGGTTTCCTCCTCTGGCAGAGCACGACCGCTATGTGCTTCCTGAAGATCTTTGCTGGGATTTGACAATTTTTCTTTCTTTCTTTTTTTTTCTTTTTTTTGAGACAGGGTCTTGCTTTGTAGTTCAGGCGGGCTCTGAGCTCAGCCTCCAACTCACATCACAGCAATCCTCCTGCCTCTGCCTCCCGAGTGCTGGGATTACAAGCATGAGCCACCATGCCCGGCACTGTGGTATGTGGTACTGGTTGCTGATGGATGTGAGTCTCCACACCCAGTATTGTATGTGATTACTGTGGACCGAACCTGGGTCCTTGCGCTTGCAAGACAGGCCCCGGAACCACAGAGCTAAATGCCCAGCCCCTGACAATTTCTATTGTAATGAATATGGAGCCAAAAGGTCAGGAAACTTATCAATTATCTTGGATCCGTAAGGCAAATCATTAAAGTGTTTTCAGTCTTTGCCATTCTTGATGGAGCCTGAAGATAAACCAGCCAAGAGGCCCACTTAGTAAATGACTGACCCAGGTAAAGAGGCTTAACTCACCCGACCAGCTCCATTGAAACTCTGAAACTTAGCATTGCATGAAACACTTCCATGTTTATTGCCTTGTGGTTTACAAACTTTGTTGTTGGGGTATTGTTTTTAATTCTCTGTGCCTCATAACTCAGTGAGAAGGTGAGCTATCTCATTTTCATGTGAAATAATTAAGACTCCGAGGTCGCGTAACCGCTTATCAGTTGTTGGGAAGGGCCAAGACTTCAAGCTACACGGGTCTCATCCTTTCTTTTTGTTTTTGGATTTATACTGGAAGGATTCTTCCTAGAACTGGGACCATTCTCACAAAATGTGAATCGGAAATTTTAAAATCATGGTAATAAAGCTTTGTACAATAAAGTAGGCAGAAGATACAGAACTCTATTTCCGATTTGTATATGGATTCTCTTTCCTAAGAAAGCTTTCCGCAATGTGTTCTCCTCCAGTTCTTTCACCACGGTCTGATTACCCAGCAGTAGCAGCCCAGGCCTTTTCTCTGCTGTCCCAGCACTGGGACTTTTTTAGGTTCATCACACGGACATAATTCACTCAGATGAAGGTCTCACTAAAAATACCCTAAAAATACCCACATTCTAGGTCTTCTTTACACTCCTTTATTACCGGCTCATTACAGAGAAATTAAATAATATCAATAGAGTGCTTTGAAGAGTTAAGATATGATTTGTAGGGCCAGGGATTTAGCTCAGTGGTTCTGGCACCTGTCTTGCAAGTGGAAGGGCCTGGGTTTGATCCCAGTAACCACATACAACAGTGCCGGGTGTGGTGGCTCACACCTGTAATCTCAGCACTCAGGAGGCAGAGGCAGGAGGATTGCTGTGAGTTCAAGGCTGAGCTCAGGGCCAGGCTGAAAAACAAAAGCGAGACTATCTCAAAAAAAAAAAAAAAAGATACAATTTTTATATGTATTAACTTCCCACAATGAATATATTCATTATATATAACAAAAATTTACTAATAAAAATAAATTTAAGACATTGGTTATTCCATATAGCTAGAAAAACTCCAATATCATCAACTTGCTCTAATAGTATATGGGAAATAAGATCTATGTACATATAGAAAATGATCTTTGCACCCTTTTTCAAAACTCCTTTTAACATTGATTATGCAGATTAACAGGTTTAATTTATGTAGATTTATACATGCACATACTTTTATCTTTTTATCCCTATCCTCTTCTTACTCTCACATGTTGGGG
>PVIR01043311.1:0-11810 GCA_004026965.1 Petromus typicus
GAGGATATCCTCATAAGTGAAATAAATAGGGCACAGATAGGTACATATCGTATCTTTTCTCTGGTATGAGAAAATAAAGATGTAATGAGTCCTAGCATTGTATGTTATATATTGTGAAATAGAAAATGCTCAATGTAAATAGGGTGAAGGGGGAAAATGTTGAGATTGTAACAAAAAAGTAAGGAAACAAATTTTATGTTTATGGGGGGGTGGTAGGGTGGGTAGGGTTATGGGAAAAAATGAGAATTAAGTTGTGTCTTATACTGGTACAAATCCTCATTATGGAGTGCAATCATGATGTGTATATTTAATGTACCAATAAAGATAATAATAATTTTAAAAAAAGGATTAAAGGTGAGTGAATCCATGGGATGGAGCATCTGGAAAAATAGCACCACTTGGCTCTGCAGGTCTCAAGGACTTATTCATGAACCTACACAGACACGGTGGGGCCTTTTAGGTACTTTCGGTTACACAATTCTGATTCAGATCAGTCAGCCAAACTGGACGAATAGGGACACAACTGAGTGTCTTCTCCTCTCCTTCATTTCCACTCTCCTTGGAGGATGTGAGCTTATAACGCAGGCCTGAGAAGGGTGAGGGATGACAGGGCCAACAGCCAGCTGGAGGGGATGTACTTGGAAGCAATCACCAACCCACTCCTACGCCTGGCCTCTGCATGCTGAAGGACTACATTGAAGGAGCTCTCCTATGAGTCCAAGTCCCATCCTGTGCCTGAGAGCCAGGGCCTCAGGGACACAATAGGGCCCTCTGAGAGCAAAATGAGCTCCTTTTGTTCTGAGGATTATAGACAGGAAAAGGTTCCAGTGGTGATTTACTCCTTTGATACCTCGCATGGAGGGAATAGGGATGACTTACCTGCTTCTCACTGGGGACAGACCTGGAAAGCAGGTTTTCAGTTCACATGTCAAAGCTTCTCTCAGTGTAGCTTCCAGTGCTCCCTTGACAATGATGACTCCACCAATTTTATCTGTTGTACAGACTCTTTTCCAGTACTCTAAACCAGTCATCAGCAGATTTTTTTTCCTCTAAAGAAACACAATGCTTTGAAAAAATAAATACAGCCATAAGACTGGCACAGGGCCAACCAGGCCAAGCTGTGTGACCCCTGTGCAAGATCTCACCACCCCACTCAGCCTCCTTCCTCACCCTGGATGTGTCTCGTTTCTGCCATCTGCCACATTTTTCTCTTTTTCTCAGCAGCAGCAAATCTTCCAGTTTGAGAACAGCAAGATCTTTAAAGACACCAAACATCAGGCATCATACAAGGACCCACTAAATAAAGTTGGGTAGTGGGATTAGTCATCTCTGACTATGAAGCAACTTACTCAAACTTTCCTCCAAATCAAAACATTTATCAACTCCCTGATAGTTTCTGTGAATCAAGGACTCAGAACTACTGGACTGGCTGGCAATTATGGATCAAGGTCTCCCAGAAAATGAAAATATAGGCCAGATTGTCAAACAGATTATAAAATTTAGAAGCAAATATAAAACATCTACACTACATAACACAATTCAAAACAACAAATTTGAAAGAATTTCACATCCAGATTTCTTACTATGAAACTATAGTTATCAAGAACAGTACAGTTCTGTACCAGAAATGAGCCCTTAGATCTACAGCCAACAAATCTTTGACCAAAAAGGAAGGAAATTTATTAGAGACAGGGTAGTTTGTTCACAAACTGCTACTGGCCAAACTGAACGTAGACTCTGAATTCAAAGTTAAGTCAGATTGGATCATAAAGTAAAACACACAAGCTGAAACAATAAAATGCTTGGAAGCAAATAGAACAGAAAGTATTTAAGACCTTAGGTTAAGCAAAGATTTAATACAAATAAAACTAGAAATATGGCTGATGAAAGAAAAATGTAAGTAGAATGTCATCAAAATTTAGCACAGCCATAGACACCATTAAAAAATGAAACCATGAGCAACAGACTGAGAGAAAATATTTGCAAAAGACTTGTCGATAAAAGGTTTACATTAAGATTTTAAAAAGAGCATGTATACCTCAATAAAGAGGCAATGAACTTGTAAAAGCGATAAAAAATATGGACAGATTTTTCCTCAAAAAACATATATAAGCCAGCAGTAAGTTCAAACAAAGTTGTTCAACATCTCTGGTCATTGAGGAAATACAAGATAAGAAATACCACAATAAGGTAGCATTTTAAATCTACTAAAACAGCTATCAGAATTAAGATAGACCATAATAAATATCATACATTTCTGGTAAGAATGTAAAATTATACAATTCTGCAGAAAACAGTGTCATAGCTCTTCCAAAAGTTAAGTTAAATGTAATGTTGCATTCAATTCCATTGGTAGGGATAGAACCAAGCAAAATGAAAGCAGTGTGTATAAAGACTTCCACATGTTTATCAAAACAGCAAAAAAGTGGAACAGTCTAAATAAAATACAGTATATCTGTACAATGAAACATTACTTAGCAAAATAAAAAAAATGAGCATACTTCTGATACCCACTACATAAGGATGAACTCACACTTATTATTTTCAATGAAAGAAACCAGACATAAGTGACCACGGGTTATTATTCTACTTGTATGAATTGCCTTAAAAATGCAACTGTGTAGATACTGAAAGTGGATTCTTGGTTTCTTAGGGCTAGAAGTGGAAGGAGGATTAACTGTAAATAGCCATGAGTAATATTAATAAAGAGGATACATGTGTTACTAAAAAAATCACTGCATTGCACATCTGAAGCGATTCAGTGCTATGATACGCCACAGTCGAAGTCAGTAAGGGTTTTTTGTTCACTAGGGCTGCCTCCAAAGGGCACTGTTGAACCACAGCCTCTCAGTCTGTCTGTCTCCAAGGTCAAGAGCTGGCTATTTGCTCTGACGTGCTTTCCCACCATGATGTGCTACCCTCACAGAAACTCACATTGATAGGGCTGCTGGATCCTGGACTAGTGCCTCTAGAATTATAAGCCATAAAAAGAAAAAAAGTTATTATTTTATAAGTATCCTGTATCAGATATTTGGTTATAAACATAAATTTAATACATTCCCATGCATACCGTCAATATGGTATCTGAGAGGTGCTGATGCCGATGTGAGCTGCCGCCCGCACAGATTAGCAGTTCCTTGGTGAGAGTGTAGTTGTGGGGACGGCATGCCGCCTCTTGTCTCTGTCCTCAGGGCTCTTGGTTCTGGCCATCTTTGTGTCTAGCTTTCTCAGCATGTTTTCTGCTTAAAGAAGTTTATGGGTCCAAATGATTTAATTTTTTCATTTTATATTACGTAAAGTATAGTTCTTTCAGTCCAAACTAAATTTCTCTTCAGATGCCGTGGATTTTAAATGAATTGTTTTTCCATGTAGTCTATTAGCCAAAGGCCTCGTCAAAACTCTCTGAGACCAGCCCTTCTCTACCTTTGACTCTGATGAAGTTACTGAGGGGTGGCAACTACAGAAACACCATTGTTTGACAAAGATGTTGTCAAATCTTTTTGAGATCCTAAAGCATTTTGTAGCCCTACTATTGGCTTCACACCTAGATGAGGTTCACCCAGCTGAGCCTTAGATTTAATCTATGACATATACTATATCTTGGTTTTAGTATCAGTTACCATCTGAAGGGCTGGTAATTTTCAAAACTAGCAACTACTCTTCTTTTCGTTATCATTTCCTGTTCATCTCTTTTTAATTCTATATCATTGTAACATTTCTGTTAGCAATTTACTCTGTCACTTTCCAACATTTTCTTTGCTTTCCTTTCACTCCTAACCAGTTGGCCCAATGCGTGGCCATTAGACTGCTGTGAATAGTTAAAGATTTGCATGGGCCCCTGAGACATTCTTCGAAGGCTCCTTGTCCAGTGCTACCTGGTTCCATCACCCTTCTCACACTTTAGATTTTTGTTTCATAACACCTCATTTCCTAACATAAAAGCCTATATTCATTATCTGTAGCCAGGTAACAGACTACTCCAAAACTTTTTGGATCGAAAAAACAATAAACACCAACTTTCACGGTGTTTGTAGCCCATGTATGTGTGAACATGATTGGGCAGTTCTGACTCACAGTCTCCCAAGAGGCTGGAATGGAGACATCACCAGGGGCGGTAGTCTCTGAAGACAAAATTGCCCGAAGGGTCTACTTCCAAAGTGACTCCTTCAAGACGGTAATAATACCTGCTGGAAGAAAGCTATTGAGAGAGGTGTGGTTTAAGAGACTCGATGGACAAATAGAAAGTGACAAATGTAATATTCTGGGACTTCCAGGGCTGCATCAAAGGAGCCTCACACCTCTAGGCAGACCTGTAATCCTACTCTGGAACCTGATTATCATGCTCTGAGGAAGGCAGCCTGTGGGGAGTCCCAAGGCAACATGCCAAAGGCCTCCCTCAGTAGTTGACACAGCTTCCCATCTTCGCACCTGAGCCCTCTTGGACATGGAAGACACCCTGGTGATGCCACAAAAGCAGAGATGAAGTCATCCCCACCTCGTCCTCCTGGAATTACGGATTTGTGAGCAAATAACTGATCTCTGTTGCTTTTTGACACTTTCTTTTTGATGGGTTTGTATCAATAGGTAAGTGGAACAAGAGCCAACATTTGACTGATAAGAATTTCAGAAAGACAGGAAGAAAAAAAGAAAACAATAAAAGGAAGGAAACTTTCAAACTAGTACAAGAAAAATTCCCAGAACCGAATCTCTAAACTTAAACCAAAAGAGAAGCAAACTATTGATTTCTCAGTGCAATGTATTTTTAAAAGAACTCATGAAGCGCATTTCACAAAATTTCAGAATACAACCTATAACAAGAAGACTCTAAAAACGTCCAAAGAGAAGGATGGGTTGGAGTAAATAGTCACATCCAAATAGAAATCAAACTATTAGAACTTAGCAGTTTTGGAAACTAAAAGGTAAAGAAGCAGTATTTCAAAGCCATTATAAATATATTTTCCACACAGAATTCTAGCCCCTGTCAGACTATGAGCAAGAATGAGGGAGACAATCTAAGTATGTTTCTGAAATAATTGTTCTCCTAGCAGAGTAAGCCAACCATAAAGAAATCTGTGACTCAGGATACAGACTGAGCACTGGAGATGAGAAAGAACTTCCAGGAGAAGGAGGAAGGGAAATCCTCCTGTGTCTTCAGAGCAGCATCCCAAAGAGGAAGGAATTCAGGGTGCAGAAGGAAGGATCAGGTGCCATGGAGAGAGGATGAGTAAGTTCCCTTGGATTTCCACTTTAAAAGGAGCTTTGTGGTTCTGGCAATGATTCATGTTTCATTAGTGATAGGAAATGAAAAGCTGAATGGAAACAAAAGACTGGTAAAGAAACCCTTCAGGCTGCAAGAAGCAAAATGTTACGGAGGAAGGAAATATACATACTTTATCCTACAGACTCAATGATGTTAATGTTTCAGGGACCGTGACAGTATAATCACAGACTACAGAACCCCAGATGGTGAAAGGGTATTGGGACTGTATTGTAAGAATGTGGGAAGGGAAATGCACATTTTAGTATTAGGGCCATTTTCAGAGAATTCAATGGTCTTCTGCCAAAGTAAGAAATTTGTAGCTAATGATTTAAAATTTAAAATAAAATAAGGATATACACAGAGTATGAATGTAAGACAGTACAGGGTTCCTTAGGTTCCTATGATTTCTACTTGTCTTTCATGAGGGAGGATTTCAGTCAGCTGGAGCAAGACCAGATTAAAGGTGAATGAAGGTAAGTTGAGAGAACTGCAAGGGGCTCAAACTCTCACTCATAATCTTGCAAGTCAGAACCCATTAGATTTTATACCCTAAATACCTTGCTTGACATATTTGGGTTCCATCCATGGGGAAACCACTGGATATCATAAAGGTCATAGTACAAAGGGCAAACTGTAGAAAGCAATGGAGAAAATGAGGAGGAAGAGGAGGAGGCTCTGGATGGTGTTCAGCACATCCTATCAGGGTTAGGGAAAGGTAGAAGAAGAGCCTTTGCATTAAGCTTGAACAGCTTGGGCTTTTGCAAAACAGAGAAAAGAAAGACATTCTAAATTGGACAAGAGCAACACAAAAGCCCAAAAAAGGGCCCCATGCACAGGGTCAAGGGGAAAGAGCCTAAGTGACAAAGGAAAGGGAACAAGTGGGATTCAGTGATGCCAAAATATAAGGGAAGATTCTTTACTGTGTGGTAAGATTCCTGAGAAAGACTTGCCATAAAGCAGAATTTAAGAAGAGCCTATGGCCGATTTCCCAAACAGAAATCAATAGAAATAGAAATTTTGATGCTCTAAAGTTCAAAAAAGAAAGAAAATCCAGAAATTGTAACTTGTCAGCATGTGTTGATTGATGATCATGGCCGATAGGGATGTTGAGGCACTTGGTGTGAATGGTCTTAGATGCTCGCCCTTGGAATGTCTTTACCCTGTGTGGTACACCCTGTGTGGTACACTCTGTGTGCACAGTGGTGTTGTGACCCCTGAAAAGAGGAGCACACGTGATGAGATGCCAACAGTCCCCTCTGCCCTGCAGCCACATTCTCACCAGACCCTGGGAAATACACCAGGAATTTTAGGCAGGAGAGACTGAGAGTTTGTGATGATGGAAGATATCATTGTGAAAACAAACATTTAGCTCCAGCTCTCCTACAGAAATGGTAGACAATGCCTTGCTTGCTTACTGACTGACTTAGCATAATATTTTCTCAATCTTGGTACCATATCAATTTCTGACAGTATAATTGTGGGCTGAGGCAAGAAACCATTGTCTGAAGGGCCAGCCAAGGAAATTGGGACTTGGTCAGTGGCTGTAAATATCCTCTTGGTGTTTCGATTTGTTTACTCTGACGTGCTCTCTCCCAGGCTGAAAGGCATCTGGGACACACTGGCACCAGTTTCCAGTGGGAAAGATCAGCTGCTGAGATAAGAGTTGGGGGTCCGCCTTGAGACGAGCCCTGAAAAAAAAAGATCTGATTTAGCCATTAAATCCCTCAAAAGGGTGGTGAGTTTGACTCTAACAATGGGGTATTCAGAAGAACACTTGGTAGACAGGAAAGGGCTTTTCAAACAGACGCAGCAGAGGCTTAAGGGACTAAGTCATCAGTACCTCTTCTTATCGACCCTCAGGAAGAAGACTGTAGGAGTAGGTCTCTAGCTTTTAGAGCAAAGAGATGGTGGAGACCAAACACTAAAGGCAGAGGACAGCTAAAATCTGAAGACTTCAGCCCAGTGAAATCGCTGTTCTGATTCACATAATTCACCATGGGTGGTCCTGACTGAATTTAGAGAAATGAGCTCATTGGTCCTTCCTGATTTTAAGTGTCCTAACACACATGACTACTCCAGATCTTGGGGGGGGGGGCAGAGGAGAAAACAGATACATCACACATAAAGAAATACACAGGGGGTAAGTGTGCATAAATTAGCACATGCAGAATGAAGGAGAATCTTGGTTCTACATCCAGCAAGACTTGCAGAGAGCTACAGAAAGATTCCCACAGCCCTAGTGGGTGGTCCACCCAACTGAACTGACCCGAACGCACACATCGCAAGAACTAAATGAAAGAGATTCTCTAGTGTTGTGATTCTTCACTTTGAAATGTCTTGTTTGTATTTAGTGTGGAGTGTTTTCCCTGCAGGATATCCTGTTTGAGATTAGTATTGGCTAATTCCTCTTAACATCCTTAAAGAAACATCCAGGGAAACTAAATCAATCCCTACCCCTCCAACAGCATGCCAAGTGATTTGTCTAGAGGAGTTCAGGGAGAGACTTAACATGAACTGAGGACAGGGCTGTCTCCTCCTGTAGATTCCTGCTATAACCACTGGCCCTGGCAGCTTCCCAGATGAGCAGGAAACCTTGATCTCAGGATTGCCGTTTTGAGGTGGTGTGGTGCTAGAAGAGAAAAAAGTCAGACCAATTTCTGACATAGCTGCTGGGTATCTCCAGGCAAATCCTGGCCTTGTGCCCCTGCACGAAGAGCTACATTCACCACAAAGTCTATGGACAAGTCAAATGCGCAAATATGCATAAAAGAGAGCTCTGGTTGACAAGGCCCTCAACACATATAATTGCTAAGCACCTTTCTCCTGTCAACTCAAAGCTAAGGTAGTGACTTCATAGAACGAATGAATAATTAAAGGAAAATGACAGAAAAACTCATTTTTTATAATTTAACAATGTCTTGTTCTAATTAGGCAAAAAGTTATTATAGTTATTTTGTCGTTGTCAGATTGTAAAGTCACATTTCCCAACGATTGTTCCTGTCATCTCTTCTTTCACCAATCCTTGTAAAATAGTATAAAACCAACTGCCCTAAAGGTATGTGAAGTAGAGATTAAGCACTGGCGGCACTTGAGGTCTAATGGATTGTACATTGCAATTCTGAAGGTTCTCGGTCCTCTACGTCTCCCAAGTCTGACTTTCCTCATCCTGCCCTGGCTATTAGCTTGGTTTTGTGACATCGTTTGCCTGGATTACAATACAACCTGTCTAATTCTTGCCTCTGTTTATTCATTCCATTCTCTCAGGGGAGCGTTAGGCCCTGTGTTCATTGTCTGTGATGGTATTTCCTTTGCCATTTCTCCTGTGATTGATGCTGAGTCTTATTTCACAGGTTTTGCTTTCCCGAGTCATGCTTTCTACCCTTGGGATTCTACCTGAAGTGAAATTTTCACAGCTCCTCTCATTTTTTCCCTGCATTTGCTAGATCTTGAGTAACGTATCCCTCCTTTGGGAAGCCTGCCTAATTCTCTTTCAGGCCATTTCTTGCCTTCCACATCCTAGAGGATACCCATTTTGTACTGTCAGAGTAGTCGGTGGTTTTTCTTAGCCCTAATTAAATGGCATTGCAATTGCTGATCTGCAGATTTTTCCTTACTACATTGTAAGCATTGTAAGGAAGGGAATTATGTCAAATATATTTTTGAATGTGTGAGACTTAGCATCGTGCCTAACATGGTACAGGTACAGGATTTGTTTCTTGTGAATAGACAAATAGATAAGAGAACAAAATGCCAACAGAAATACATTTCCAACCATTGTAGTTTGTCAATTTGAGGGGGGGAGGGGACAGGGTCTCGCTTTTTTGTAGTTCAGGCTGGCTCTGAGCTCATCCTTGAACTCACAGCAATCCTCCTGCCTCTGCCTCCCAAGTGCTGGAATTACAGGCCATGAGCTACCATGCCCGGCACTGTGGTATGTGGTGCTGATTGCTGCTGGGTGTGATTCTCCATGCCTGGCATTGTTTTATGTAGTTACTGGGGATCAAACCTGAGCCCTTGCATTTGCAAGGCAGGTGCCAGAACCACTGAGCTAAATCCTTGGCCCTGTTTGTCAATTTTTAAGACAAAGTCAGACAGCTTTACTTTAGAGTGCTTTGAAAGGCACCCCTGGCAGAGGCTAGTGGGAGGCAGTTTACTTTCCAGTCTGTCTCTTTTTCAAGGCCTGAGGCTAGAGTAATTGCTTTAAAAGGAGAAAGAGCTGTGTTTTCAATTTTTCTCCTTTTTCAATATTTTTTTTCTGTTCTTCCTTTCCCTTCCTTCCTCCCCAGCACTCTTCCTTTTTGAATTATTCCTTCCTATTTAACAATATCTAGTAGATATTTTTGGTCCTTACTTACACTTTCAGTTTCTCACAACCAGAGAGATAATGTTATCTTGTATGGAAGGGGTGTCTTTCATTTTCAGTGTTAAATTTAAAAATTAAAAGAAAGTTCTCTGAACTGAAAATACAAATCTGTTTTCCTGGCACAATAGAATTATTCACTGAAGCAATTGCATGAGTAGAAAAATACAAAAGATGATACAATGGTACCATGTAGAGGTGCTACTATTAGCAGTCGTGTGACCTTCAATAGGCACACTCACTGAACATTGCTTGTGACTATTTTTTTATATTATCAAGCAGTTACTTTTTTAAATTGAAATCTTTATTGCTACATTACATATACACACCATGACTGCACACTACAATGAGAATTTGTAGCAGTATATGACACAACTTAATTCTCATTTATTCCCATAGCCCTACCCACCCTACCACCCCCACCCCCTATATACATAAACTTTGTTTCCTTTCTTTTTGTTATAATCTCATTATTTTTCCCCCTTCACCCTATTTAGCTCTGAGTATTTTCTATTTCACAGTATATAACATACATTCTAGAACTCATTTCCATCTTTATTTTCTCATATCAGAGAAAGATGCGATATTTACATATCTGTGACCTATTTATTTCACTTATGAGGATATCCTCAACATATGTCCATTTAAATATAAATGATTCAAACTTATCATTTTTAATGGCAGAGTAATACTCCATTCTGTAGAAGAACCACATGCTCAACATCATTAGTCATTTGAGAGATGCAGATGAAAACAACACTGAGATTTCATCTCATGCCACAATGAATGGCTGCCATTTCAGAATTAGTCAGCAACAAATGTTGGCGAGGCTGCAGAGAAGAAGGAACCCTTCTCCACTGTTGGTGGGACTGTAGACTCGTACAACCCCTGTGGAGATCAGTTTGGAGATTCCTCCAAAAGCTAGGATTGGAGGTCCCATTTGACCCAGCCATTGCCCTGCTAGGTATATACACACAAGAATTAAAAGACTCACATCACAGTGACATATGTGCACCCATGTTTATAGCAGCTCAGTTTATGATTGCTAAATCTTGGAAACAACCCAAATGTCCACCAACTGGAGACTGGACAAGTACTTACTTTTTAATTTTACTAGTACATGTTTGCTGCACATAATGTTGACATGCTTTGTGTAGATTTGGTGCAGGTACCTAACACATTTCAGTTCTCTTTTTGTCTCATTTACCTTCCTTTCCTCGCCCTTCTCTTCATCTCTTGACCCCCTTCCCATTTAAAAAAGTCCTCTCTACTTGCCTGCTTGTATTTATTTCTCATTTTACTCTTCATTTATAATTTGATAGTGAAGGTTGTGTGTCTGATTTATTTTTCTTAACATTATTTAGCATGTATTTATATACATTAAGAGTTGTACAGTATTTCATCACAAAACATACACAATTCACTTAATATTCTTTTGTTGGAAATTTTGACTTCCATAGGATGTTTACATTCCTGTATAAAACTCTAGTGAATAATTTTTGTGTACTCTTATTATTTTTGTGTGTGTGAGATAGGGTCTTCCTTTGCAGTTCAGGCTGGCCCAGCATTGTTTTTTTTTTTTTAGGTTTTTTTTTTTTTTGAGACAGGGTCTCACTTTGTAGTTCAGGCTGGCCCTGAGCTCAGCCTCAAACTCACATCACAGCAATCCTCCTGCCTCTGCCTCCTGAGTGCTGGGATTACAGGCATGAGCCACCACGCCTGGCATTGTGGTATGTGGTACTGGTTGCTGCTGGGGTGAGTCTCCACACCCAGTATTGTATGTGGTTACTGGGGATCGAACCTGGGTCCTTGCACTTACAAAACAGAAACTGGAACCACTGAGCTAAATCTCTGGCCTGGCCCAGCATTGTTATATGTGGTTACCAGGGATTGAACCTGGGCCCTTGTGCTTGCAAGCCATGTGCTGGAACCACTGAGCTAAATCCCCAGCCCACTCTTTTTTTTTAAGGTTTTTGGAGACAGGGTCTCGCTTTGTGGTTCAGGCTGGCCCTGAGCTCAGCCTCCAACTCACATCACAATCCTCCTGCCTCTGCCTCCCAAGTGCTGGGATGACAGGCGTGAGCCACCACGCCCGGCACTGTGGTATGTGGTACTGGTTGCTGCTGGGTGTGGGTCTCCACACCCAGTATTGTTATGTGGTTACCAGGGAATCGAACCCGGGCCCTTGCG
>PVIR01043312.1:0-11800 GCA_004026965.1 Petromus typicus
TAGATTTAATGTACCAATAAAGATAATTAAAATAAAATAAATAAAAGGAATAAAGGTAGGAAGAAGTTAAAATGTCATTATTTGCTGATGACACGATACTCTATATAGAAGACCCCAAAATCTCCAGCAAAAGGCTACTAGATTTAATGGCCAGATTCAGTAGAGTAGCTGGATATAACATTAACTCTGAAAAATCAATAGCTTTTTTGTATATGAATAACAGACTCATTGAGTGAGAAAATGATGTAATAATTCCTTTCACAATAATATCTAGACAATGAAATATTTAAGAATCAACCTAACAAAAGAGGCAAAAGACTCTACTTTGAAAACTATAGCACTTTGAAAAAAGAGATAGAGAAGATATTAGAAAATTAAAAGACATTCTGTGTTCTGGGTAGGAAGAACCAATATTGTCAAAATGGCCATATTTCCAAAACTACTATGTAGATTCAATGCAATCCCGATTGAAATTCCAAAAGCATTATTTTATAGAACTAGAGAAAATAATGCAAAAATTCACTGGCAACCAGAAGAGACCTAGAATACAAAAACAATCCTAGGCAACAAAGACATGGCAGGGGGTAACACAATCTTGAACCTGAAACTACTACTTCAAAGCCACTGTGATAAAAACCACATGGAACTGGCAAAGAACCCGACTGAGGACCAGTGAAATAGATTAAAAGATGCAGAAAAAACTCCAGACATACTAGAGTCATCTCTCCTTTGACAAAGGAGTTAAAAACCATCAATAGAGGAAAGATAACTTTTTTATTAAATGGTGTTGGAAGACTGGATTAAAATTAGACCCATATCTTTCAACATGCATTAAACTAAAATGAAAGTAGATTAAAGATCTAAATATTAAAACAGAAACACTAAACCTGTTAGGTTAGGTAGAACTTTTGGATAAACTGTTGTAGAGATATAATCTATGAACAAAACCTCAGTAGCATGGGAAGTAGCACAATGAATCAACAACTGGGATCTCATCTTACTAAAAAGCTTGTGAACAGCAAGAGAAACTACCAACAGAGTGAAAAGACAACACACAATGTGGGAAAGATTTTTACCAGCTGTTCCTCACAGATGACTACTACCTAGAAAAAAACTTAAAAAAAAAATCAGACTCCCCAAACTTGAGGACCCAGTTCAGAAATGAGTATCTGAAATGAACAGACATTTCTCAGATAAAGAAATAAAAGTGGCAATTAAATATATTTTAAAAAGTTAATATAACATCTAGAATATACAAAGAACTAAAAATTAGACTCCTCCCCAAATAAAAGATCCAACCAATATAAGGGCAAGGGAAATGAACAGTACTTCTAAGAAACACATGAAAACATATTTAATATATCTGGCCAGTAGAGAAAAACAAATTAAAACAGCACTGAGATTCCTTTTTCCTGCAGAAAGAATGGCTACCATGCAGAAATCAAGCAATAAAAAATGCTAGTGAGATTGGGTGGAAAAAGAGAACCCTTCTACACTGTTAGTGGGAATCTACATTGATACAATAAATATGGATTATCAGTATATTCTCCAAAAACCTAAAATTAGAAATTCTATTTGACCAAGCAATTACTCTTCTAGATATTTTCCGGAAAAAGCTAAAGACATCGTATTACAGTGATAAACGCATACTTATATTTATAGCTGCACAGTTCATAATAGCTAAAGTTGGAAGCAGCTTATAAGTCCACTAACAGACAAATGCAACTGGGTTTTTATTATTTTTGGCTCTAGGGATAGAACTCGGGAACTGTGTTTGCAAGGTAGGCACCAGAACTACTGAGCTAAATCCTCATCCAATCAACAGATAAATGGACAAAAAAAGTGTGATACACAATGGAGCTTTGCTGTAAAGGATAAAGTAGTCATTTGTATGAAAATGAAGGTACCATAAAACCATAATATTAAGTGAAATAAATCATACATGCAAGCTTAAATATTGCATGGTTTCTTTTATGAGGAACTCAAAATACAAATAAAAAACAAAATAAAGGACTGGTAATAGGAAACAGAGTGACAAATTTTTGCAAATGGGAAGGTGACTAGAGGAAGGAGGGAAAGAGAAAGAAAAAAGAATTAAGATGTGTTATGTACATGTACCAATCACCTATGAGGAATATATTCTCAAATAAATGATTTGAGAATATAAATGACACAATATTGTAATGAAGGAGACATAGAAAAAAGGTCTGGGAATGAAAACTATATCCTGTATTACACAGTCAACTATGCAGAAATCTGAGTTTGATAATTTGTGAATAATGAAAAACACAAAAGCCATTTTGTGAAAGTATTTATAGCACACAGAAATGTGCAAAAACATATTACTCATGGTCTTAAGAAATTAGCTGACATAGAACCTAGACCATTTATTATTTATCCCTCATTAGTGTAATTTAATGTAGTAATTACTTTGTGATATTTTTGTAGCATGTACTTTGTTATGCCTTAAATTCATGTCAAATAAAAAAATGCATATATCTGATCTATAAAAGGAGTTCAAATAAAAACTAAGGTTATAATATACTAAGTAACACGTGCATTTCAAAATACAGGAGGCAAACTAACCTATTAGGTTTATCAAAATGAACTGTGTTTTTACTTGATGAAGAAGAAGATGATGGCATTCCTTCTTTTTCTTTTCTGGGAAAAATATCAGAGTTCTTTTCAGGAATAGTGGAATCAAGTTCTTGTGATACTGACAGATGAATATCTTCATTTTTCCCCTTGTCTGAACTATTTACAACTGGACTCTGTCCACTATCTTCAGAGTCTTTGTGGGGAGACTGATCCACGGAATGTTGAACAGAGTCACAAACTGCTGGGATGGCAAAGTGTTCATTTTTGAGGAAATCCATTTCACTGTAGAACAAGAGAAATTATCAGAGAACAACTGTATACTTGAAAATGTTGGCAACAGGATAAACCTTACATGTGTGTAATGTTTCAGGAAGTGATAAAGCTTTTATTTTCAATATTCACTGTACAATACTACACATGTATCTATAAGGACAGTTATAAATTCTTAGCAATGAAGCACAAAAATGGTTTAATAAATACTGTTTAGTTTATGGCTTAATATCTCTTTTTTCATATACAAAATGGGGACAATTCCATGAAGCCACAAGAATATTATAGTAGGTATATGAAATAATAAATGGAAAATATGTACAACACTAATGTGAAAGTTATTTTATTGTTTTTGGGTTAATTGAGAAAAAGTCAAAATATCTTAATTCTAAGACATAATTAGTTGTAAATTTTAAATAGAAAAAGTAGTTATAAAATATTTTTTCAGAACTACTGAAATGTGGAAAAATCAGATCCTCACAAATGAAATGCTGTTTTGAATTTATATAATTGTCATTGTCTTTAAAAACTAACATTTTTTTAGAAATGACCATACACTAACCTTTCAAGTCTTCTGATTTGCTCCATCAGTGACCATTTCTCATTATTTAATAAACTAATTTTGTCTTCTAGTTTCTGTACTAACAAGGAGTTCTGAAATCAAAGCCAGAGAAAAGCCGATGGTCATTATCTCACAGTATAGTTTCATATAATTTCCTAAGTACTTTTTGCGGATGAGACTAGCAACTCTATTTCTCACCTCTAAAGGCTGAGGAGTTCCAACAGGTGGGGGAACGTTGCCTAAAACTGGTGTAAGAGCCTCTAATTCATCTTCTTCTACTCCACTGGCCACATCCACAAGATCTTTCCCAGTCACTTGATGATTTCCAAAATCTCGGTAAAGTTGTAGTAAGTCTGGGGGTTTTGGAATGTTTAATCCTACATCATCCCATAATTCAAAATCCTAAAAAAAGAATATTAAAAATAACTTTTGCGGCATATTTATTTTGCACTTTGAGATTCATATTACTGGTTTTATCTGGAAAACCAGTCATAATTCTGTTGTAATGTCTAGTAAGTACAAGGTCCTGAGTTAGATCTCTGGTATAAAAACCAACCAAACAAACAAATAAAACTTCTTATAATGTCAATATACACATTTCAAGTGAGTGTGCATCATACTTATTTTACATCTTCCACTATCCAATATTATTTTAATTCTCCTGATACTCTAGATAAACAGGTTTAACTATCTTAGATGTGAAGATGTTATATGTAATCTTTCATTAAATCTATTAAAAATGTAAATTCTTAACTTTAACCAGTGCTCAACTGCCGGCGACTGTTCGCGGTGTAGGGTTTGGGATCGCTGAAGACAGGAATGAACGGAGTCGGAATGGACAGACAACACACGAACACAAGAGAGGTTGTGATGCTGCTGCAAATTTACTAGACCTTTTGTGCTCTTTTTATACATGATTTTTCGGCTTTGCAAAATAAGGGTGATTGTTACAGGTTGACAAAAGTTTAAGGAAAAAACAAGAACAGAAACAGAGCAGTGATTAATCATTTTGACATTGTGCAAGGTCGTGTGAGACAGTGATGATTTTCTCATGACCAAAAAATCTTTGTAGATCAGTGTGTTTTGTACACAACTTTTTTAAGGAAATGGATCTTTGCTATTTCTATAACCTTGTTCCCATAGATTTTATGTAAACATTAATTTATTTTTTTGTACTTGCTGATGTATTTTTGCTAGGTGGCCATGTTATTTTTATTTCAGCTGAGACTATTATGTCTAATAAGGTGTTTTCTGCTTATGTTATTTTTGCTTGGTGAGAAAGCACAGAACAGTTCACAGGGAAAAACAGAATAGTTTACAAGGGAGAAAGCGGCTTGTTTTTACATACTGCTGGGCTAACTGCGTGCCTCCTGGCGAAGCATACTCAACTCAGGTTCTAGGCCTGGGGAGCCTCAAGCCTCAAGCACAGGGGTTTTCTGCCCGGGACCCCAGTCCCTATTTTGTCACGCCTTATTCGGCGGGGGCGTGGCACTCAACTATTTACTTGCAGTCATAACACATGTTTACATTAAAAAAATCTTAGTTCATCAACAGTATTATTTAGAGGTTGCAAGTAGACTACATATATATAATCAGTATAATCTCTAGCAGGTAAGCTATCCATTTAATCTGCTTGTCTTCTGACTGTAGCTGTTTCAATGCAATTTATATTGTAAAAATGCTTCTGGCTATTTTTAGAATCCAAACAGTAGCTTTTCAATAAGCTGTTCTGAAACATTCCCTTTAATTCAATCCTATATGATTTTATTAAGACTATAAAAAGATACAGTATCTGAAGTTCTAGGGGAAACTTTGAAAAGCTTTATGAAACTCCATAGTATTGAACAGCATACAAACACTACTTCACCATACTACCTTCATCTAATGTATCAAATGTTAGTACTAATTTGATATTTTATGACTTACTTATAATTTTTTCATGAGATACTCTTTAAAGTTGCTATATTACAATTTATTTGTTCATTCCCTTAAGATCTTTTTGGAGAAACTACTACATATTCACTTGAATATTCTAAGTGTTACTCATAATCCTTTGATGACTTATTTGAATAATGTGAAACATTACTGATCATTAAATTTGGCCTAGGTAAGAATATTGAAAGTGGGGTTGGGGCTAGCTAAGTGGTTTTGGCACCTGCCTTGCAAACGCAAGGGCCCGGGTTCAATTCCTGGTAACCACATACAACAATGCAGAGTGTGGAGACTTACGCCCACCAGCAATTAGAACCACATACCACAGTGCCAGGTGTGGTGGCTCATGCCTATAATCCCAGCACTTGGGAGGCTGAGGCAGGAGGATTGCTGTGAGTTCAAGGCTGAGCTTAGAACCAGCTAAACCACAAAAAGAGAGCCTGTCTCAAAAACAAAACAAAACAAAAAACAACAACAACAACAACAACAACAACAAAAAACAATGTTGAAAGTGGGCTTTGGATAAAATCTACCTAAATATGAAATTTCTATCTCTCTCCACTTACCATTATATTAATTTTAGCTTTCAATAGGTTTTCTTTAAAGTAGATATAATATTTGCCTTTTAAAGTTTTTGTAAGGATCTAATAAATGTATTTAGAGACCTTAATATAGTGTTAGGTCTATCTACCACAGAACTAAACAAATTTTAGCTTGTAAACATTATTAAATGACTATTACCTGTTGTAATCAAATTTCCATGTATCTATTATCAATCCAAAATGTATCACTTATCTATTTTGCGCTTCTAAACAGAAAAGATGAGATTTCTACCTGCTCTACATTTTTATCAAGACTTCACAGTCTTAGACTTCTAATAAATGCGTTGTGGTATCTTAATGTTCTGAAAATGTTAAATATTTGCCCTTTAGCAAAATTCTCTGGTGAAGGTGTCTAAATTTTTTGTCCATCTTGTTTTTGATTTTTTTTTTTTAGGTTTTTTGAGACAGGTTTTCGCTTTGTGGTTCAGGCTGGCCCTGAGCTCAGCCTCAAACTCACATCACAGCAATCCTCCTGCCTCTGCCTCTCGAGTGCTGGCACTCGCTTACAGGTGTGAGCCACCACACCTGGCACTGTGGTATGTGGTACTGGTTGCTGCTGGGGTGAGTCTCCCCACTCAGTATTGTATGTGGTTATTGGGGAATCAAACCCGGGTCCTTGCGCTTGCAAGACAGGCGCCGGAACCACTGAGCTAAATCCCCGGCCCCTTTTGTCCATCTTTAAAAAAACTGATTATTGAGTTTAAAGAGTTGTAACAAATCCTACACCATATATTATTTGTAAATATTTTCATTTAATCTATGGCTTGATTTTTCCTTCAGTTGAAAGTGGCTTTCAAAGACCAGAAGTTAATTTTGGTGACAGCAAATCTGATAAAGAACATCCTGCTTGTGAATCCTACTTTTTAAAATTCTAATGATCTTTTCCCCTGTATTTTCATTCAGAAACCTTACAGATTTATAAGATCTACATTGAATGTAGGTGCTGCATTTTGAGTTATGTATATGGTATGGGGGAGTTGGAATAAACTATTCTGGTATAATTTGTAAAAAAGATGATCCTGTCTGTATGGAATTTACTTTGCAATCTGTGAGAAATGAAGAGATCACTTAAGTGTGAATGTTTGATCTCTCTTTTGTTTCATCAATATATGAGTTTATATTAACCTAAGACATTGTCCTGACTTCAGTACCTCAAAGATCTGATGTCAGGTGCCGAAGTCATCCAGCTCTGCCTGGCTAACTTAACTCCTTTCTATTTCCATGAAAATGAAATATTTATTTTTAAAAATGCCAGTAACATACTAATTGCAATTATACTAACAATATAAATAAAAATTAATACCCTGACAATATGGAACACAATATACCTTATCCATAATCATAGTATCTTCTTTCATTAAATCAAATCTTAATTTCTCTCAGCATATTTTATTATCTTAGTGTACAAGTTCATGTTGGATTTATTCATGTTACTTTCTATTTTTTATACAAATGTGAATATTTTTAAAGTTTCAATTTTTAATTGTTCCCTGCATGCAAGAATGTAGTTGATTTCTGTATATTGAACTTTTATCTTATACTCATGCTAAAATGAATTATTAGCTTTTCTGTCTTCTTTGGATAGACTATAGAATTTCTTTCATATAACATCATGTCATTAGTGAATAAAGACACTATCATTTCTTCCTTTCTAAAATGCATGACTCTTTATATTACTTTTTTCTTGCCTTACTGCATTACCCAAAATCTTCACATAATCTTGATTAGAACTAATAAGAACAGAAATCCTTGATTTCTTCACCAAGTACATTAGTGACACGTTTCCCATAAACATCTTTTGTCAATTGAGGGAATGCTTCTCTATTTCTAGTTTCTTTAATGTTTTTATCTGGAATGGACCCTGAATTGAATGAAATGCTTTTTTCTTTTAGCTTTTTATAAAATTATAGTGAGTTACAATGGCTGCTTTCTGTGTATCAAACTAATTATCTAGGATGAACACCATTTGGTCACGATGCATCATCCTTCTGACATATTCTCTGATTTGCTGCAAGGTCATATGGAATTTCTACATTTATGTTCATGAAGAATAAGAATCTGTAATTTTTTCTGCTTGTAATGTCTTTGATTTTGATAGAAGAAATTAAGTAGGCCTCATCGAATAAACTGAGAAATAATCTCCCTTCTTCAATTCTAAGAGTCTGTGGATCACTAGTATTACTTTTTCCTTAAATATTTGATAGCATTCACAAATAAAACTATTCGGACTTGGAACTTTCATTGTGGGAAGTTTTCTTTATTTTTGAGACAAGGTCCTACTACGTATTTCAAGATGGCCTTAACTCAATATGTAGCCCAGGCTAGCCTCAACTACCCAGCCATACTCCTGCTTCAGCCTCCCAAGTGCTGAAATTACAGATGTGTACTGGGAAGCTTTTTAATTAAAAATGCACCCCTTTAATAAGTATTTAAGGTGCTTCAACAATAAAATCATCTAATAATGCAGGTCTCAGAAAGTATCCCTGTCTATTACATTTCATTCTTACTAAATGTATTAAAATAACTACGGGAGTAAATGTACTGTTATCTCTTTCAGAGAAATTCTATTTTTGCAGAAAGATCCAGTAGAGATTTTATGAACCGGTGGAATAAATGTCATTTAAAATGATGGCTCCTTGGGGATGAAGGTGTAAGGTGCTTGTCTAGTATGTGCATGGCCCTGGGTTCAATATTTGACCACCACAAAAATAAAATTAAAAAAATAATAAAATGGTGGCCTCCATTTTCTAAATAAAAAACTCTTCGGCATTTGCTTTTGTAAGGTTGAAGATTCAAACAGATCCATTAGAACTAAGCTGTCAAAATTTCAAGGCTTACAGATGACATTAAAACTAGTTGTCATTTCTTTGAGGTGATACTAGATTATTGAGATGATACTAGATTTTATCAGGATAATACTAATGAACTTCTAAAACTGATTCTTATTAGAGAAAAAGGAAAGATGGGAACAACTTGGTCCCTACTAAAAAAGTATTTTACTCTCATCCAAAATATTCTCTTAATTATTGTTATATAAAATCTTAATTATCACAGGGGTACTGAACAAGTTCTTACTGTTAAACTAAATTTCTAAGTGCATATGATACTACCAAATAAACATTGTAAAAAAAAAAAAAAAAATCCACAAATATATATGAGTCAGTTACAATTACTGGGAAGTAGTAAAAATCTAGCTGTTAAAAAAATGAAAAGTATGAAGAAAGCTACAGGGAAACCAAAAGTATATAAATTATTATTAGACTGGGTAAACTAGAGACTATTATTTTTGGTATAAGTCTATAAAACTATAAAAAAATAAAGAAGATAAAGGAGAAAATAAAACTGCTACTTAAAAAAGGGAATAAATCATTGTTTAAAAAAAGTAACTTTACCTGATCATCATTTTCATCTGAAAATGTTATAGATGTAAGTTTGTAGTTATTCTTCAATAAAAATTCATTGACTAAGAAGTTTAGAGCTCTCTTTTCAAGAGGTTTGATTGGCTCCTGGAAGCAAAACAGAAAGATAAATGGAAAACTGTAAGTTTTCCTCCTTCAGTGTTTGTGCTACCACATTATGTGGAAGATAGTTTTAGATTTGTTATTTACCCACCTGAATTTCAGGACTCGATTTGTAATTTTTTCGTTCCTGTAAAGGAACTTCATGTTCTGGTGGAAGAAAATATAAATAACATTTACTGTTTTACATTTTAAAATACCCCAGCTACGTCTACATTGGCAAAGTAGAAAAAGGTCTCAAAAAAGTTTTATGTACACCACCTGCAGCCTTTGTCAGGTTGGCTCGGAGGGCCTGAATGGTCTCCTTGGCTTTCCGTAGTTCAAACTCCAGGACTGGACAGGGATTTGGAATAAACACATATAGGCATCCAACCAAGAAAAGGGAAACAAAAATAAAAAAATAAAAAGCAAAGATGGGTATGAAAAAAAATACAATTTGTTTTGAAAACAGAAAGCATGCAATTTTTATGAAACTTGTGAACGCATGCAGCAGAGTTGATTTGCAAGCAAACTGGTGAATGTTTTCCATAGTTTCAGTAAATTCAGGGATCTATTATCAAATTTTCTAGCTGTCTGACAAGGAACAGCTCTACTTAAAAATAAGATCTATGGTATATTTTCATGTGGGTAAGTAAAAATATTAGTAATCTAGATACTTCTGTTCTGCTTAGTTAAGATAAGAAAATGTAATGAGATGTTTTCAGGTGACATAATTTTAGGGGAAAGGTAAAAATTAGATGAAGTCCAAGGAAATATTCTTAAAAAGCCCTGGGATTTTAAAAACTTATTTTTAAATGTACTATCTAGAATAATGTTACAAGTCAGTATTTAGACGTTAGTAAATACAGATCCTTTTATAAAAAGCTGAAGCAATATGGTTTAAATATTTAATAAATGTTGAAGAACTTATAAATTTTTCTATAAATAAACATGTTTTATAAAATCACCACAGATATGTTAAGCATGTCTCAATGCAAAAAGAAACAGCTATAGGCTTTATTTTAGTTTTCATTTAAAATCAAAGAATAGAAAGTTTCAACTTAGCTCAGTGCTTCCAGTGTCTGTCTAGCAAGGACAAGGTCCTGAGTTCAATCCCCTGCACAACATACCACAATGCTGGGCACAGTGGCTCAGAGCAGTCAGGAGAGACAGGCAGGAGGACTGTCAGGAGTCTGAGGCTAGGTCAGGCTACATAGTGAGTTTGGGGCCAGCCTGAACTACAAAGCAAGATCCTGGCTCTTAATAAAAAAAAAAAGTTTCTTATAAATTCTAATTAAGATAATTCTAAAGCAAATGATTGTGCACATTTCTAAAATGACTGAGTATAGTTATCTCAGGACACGAATTAAAATAAATTATATTTCAATGGTTCTGCTAACCCTTCAAATATTTATGTTTAAGAGGGAAAATGAAACTCCAAGATTTCCCTCATTACTGTACTCCAAGATTTCCCTCATTACTGTATATTCTGCTTATAAGATAAACATGAATACTAGGGAACCATTTTTTATTAAATATTTAAAATGCGAGTAATGAGTAAAATTAATGATTAAGTATCATAAAAATATTAACAAATACGATAGTTACTTCTGTATTAATACTAGGAAATTTAAGATTTTATCATAAAAATTAAATTTTTTGAGTATTACTAGAAAAAAGATGTCATGTGAAGTTAAGTGGAAACAACAAAGCTATAAAAAATATGGAAAAATTAAGATTCACTCAGTTTGCATATATTCAATAAAAACTTGAAGATGTAGTTGAATCACATCTAATACATAATGGCCAATTATTCTGATGCACAGAATTTTACTGCAGCAACATGGAAGCACAAATAAAAATCAGATAACATTGTACGTTACTACATGTTATTTGGTAGTTCGCAATGCTGATCTGCAAACATTTCTGTGCAACAAAGTTCAAATATTTTCTCTAACTCTTACATTTCCAGAATAAGCTTATGTAAAGTAAGACTATACATATCATGTAATAGGTTTATATAAGGTAATGTTTTCTTTTTAAAAATTGTATGTAATTGATTTCTTTTTTTTTTTTTTTTTGAGGTTTTTTGAGACAGGGTCTCGCTTTGTGGTTCAGGCTGGCCCTGAGCTCAGCCTCCAACTCACATCACAGCAATCCTCCTGCCTCTGCCTCCCGAGTGCTGGGATTACAGGCGTGAGCCACCACGCCCGGCACTGTGGTATGCGGTATTGATTGCTGCTGGGCGTGAGTCTCCACACCCAGTATAGGTATGTGGCTACCGGGGAATCGAACCCGGGTCCCTGCGCTTGCAAGACAGGCGCCAGAACCACTGAGCT
>PVIR01043313.1:0-11657 GCA_004026965.1 Petromus typicus
AGAGAGCTTGGGCATTGCTAGGACCTCCCTATTGGATTCTCCTTAATTACTCAATTGATCTTTTTAGCCTTGTCAATTACTTTTCTTTTGGGAGGGCAAAGAAAAAGACAAAGAGAGTTAATTGATTCACTGGGTTTGTGCTAGACTTCTCAAAATATGTAAAAATTAATAGTGAAGCCGAGCCAAGAAGGTACTACAATTTTTTTGTACACCAAATAGTTATGATTCCTGCCCCAAAACACCCCAAATCATTTTTTCCCTAGTCCTAGCTATTCAAAAAAGAAATTATATGGCCTCGTCATTTAGGTATAGCACAAAGGTCTGACTCACAGAACACAATAAAGTAATGTAATAAATCAAGGAGATTTTTAGTGCTGTATTTTGCATTGAAGAGTGACTATGAATAAGCTTAGGCAAAGTCTTTTTCTGGTAGACTTTTAAAACATGAATAATAGTACTTCTTCATAGTTTGTCATGAATACAAATTATACACAAATGTCAGAAGAGGAGAAAAATAATGATGTATTTTGAATTTTAACACTATCTTTTAAAATATATGGCTTTCAGGACAAGATAGACCCAAGTTGCCAACTCCTCAAAAGGGGAGTATTCTAGTACATAAAAATACCACTTGATATTTATAAAAGAAAAAAAAGATACAGTTCACAGGACTTTGGAAATGATACAAACTCATTTACCAAAATTATTACCAGCAGAAAAGAAGGCAAACTTAATTGCTTGCCGTGTCTCCTAGGTCATTCCTTCTTGGAGACGTTTTCTTCTTAGTCCGTATACAAAAATTTGTTTTTATTTATGGTCTTCGACAGGGTAAGGATGGGAATAATTTAACTGAGGATCTCTGCAATACTTGTAAATCTTGCTACACCGGCCTGTAATTGGTTCTCTGCTGGGCATGGAAGTCCTGGGAACCGAATTCCATGTATCCATGTATCACTCCTCATTTCTTTCCACTCTCAGGTGGGGTGAGCTTCAACTCTTCCTGCACTCACGGAGAACACGCTAGGCCTTGCAGCGTCGGACATGCAGGGAGGCTTGTTCGAACGGCCGGTCCACCCTGAAGCCAGTGTTACACACGCTGGCATTGTGTGTGTGCTTTTCCACGTTTCTCAGCGTGCTTCATGTCTGTAAGCGTGCCCTTCTCTGTGCAAGTCTTCGAGGCTGGCACGGTGCCCGTCTTCTTCACCTCCTTCGCTCCTTCTCACCGCTGATCTGCCCGTCACCTTTCCTCCCTTCTGTAGAAGCCTCACCCTAATTCAGGATATACTGATTACAGTTTTCTCGATATTTATTGTTAATCTCTTGGTAAAATGAATTTGAAACTTTCTCTAACTGTTGAGAGAAAAATCTGTGTGAACTAATTGCTAAGACATCTGTACAGTTTGGAATATTCATTGTACATTTACATGTTATAGACTTTTTTTCCTCTTCTCACAAGGGAATAAAAACTAACAAAAGGATAAATATGAAGACTATCAGAACTTGGTAAGATAGGCTGCCCCAAAACCTTTGTGGGAAGGCTTTTGCACACAAGTCAGACAGGATCCTGAGGGAGCAATTCAGGGGTGAGAGAGACAAAATGAATCCTGTGCAGGTGACGAGTGAAACCTTTATCCGTTAAGACATAAGCTGGGGTGGGGGTGGGGAGAGAAAGTGGAAGTGCTAGAGACCTCCAAATGAAATAGTTCTAGACTCCCAGGAAGAGAAATTTCTGGAACATCTGAAGTCTAAGGTACCAGCCAAGGGCCCTGCATTGCTTCCTCTTGGGCAAAACAGGCTTGAGGCTCATTCATTTGTTTTGCACTAATAACAGAAGAAGCTCTTGGTACAAGCCTGTGATTTTAAATACGCAGAAGACAAATCTATGGAAGGAAAAGCAGTCTGTAGTATGTGCTGCCATTGTCCCAGAGAACATGGAATTAGAGATCAAAGAGTGACTTGAAAGAAGATGAAAATTTGTTTTTGTTAGTCTATTTTTAAGCTTTTCTTTCATGAGGCAGGGCGTGAGGTTATATAAAGTTTAGCTCGCTCTTTGTAAGATAATCTAAAAAGCATTTTCCTACCTTCTGTTCTAAGCTCTGGCAGCAAAAAATTGCTCTGATCACAGTTTCTTGAAGCATAATTACTTTGTCAAAGGAAAATATAATTGGAACTGATATTTTAAAGTGTACCATAATTATATTTAAAGATTTCATAATTTGTTCACATTTGAAATGTTCTGTTAATTTAGTAACAAGCAGCAGTACTGAAGTCAAGAAATGATCTGACAGTTTTTCTCTTTCCTGTTTTAAAAATACCATCTATTCCCCTCTTTTGTCTATTCACAAAGATATAGTCAGTTTCTGCAGTGGGTTGAGTTAAATGCTCGACGCAGCGTTCTGAGCAGCAGGCCTGTTTATCGCCGCTGTTCCATGAGTGTCTCGTGCCGTTCCAGCAGCAGAATAACAACAGATGCGCTCTGGATTCCAGAACATTCCTTCAGGTCTCCTCATTCCTCACCTCAGTCAGCATAAATCTGTTTATTCCGCTTTTCATGCCCCAGAAACTCTGGCAATCCTCGTCTCCCTTCTACCGTTCTCATTTATCACTTTCAAAAGAGTGGCTTTTACTTGGCAGTAGTTTGGTAGTTTGAATTCCCTCTTGGAGAGAGTTCTTGTCATGTTCTCCACATGCAGATTTGCATCATTAAATCAAAGCTTTTTGAGATAAAATATTTCCTAGAAGTTAGAGGGGCCCCTTTTTCACAAACCATGGAAGTATATGAAATTCCGTATTTTCAGAAAGACTCGGAGACACTAGCTTAGAGTGGATTAGAAAATAGACTAAGTGCATTAATTGTTGGTGGATACTATGTAAGGTCAGACTTGTCAAAGCAGAAAAGAGACCGATGGCTTTTCTCCAGTTTTTCGGTTGAGGACGTGCTCCTCCCCGTTTGTACCTTTGTACTTTCTGGGAATCTGGCAATGGGATGAGGTGCTGGGTCTGAAGATGTGTGAGATATCGAAGAGCTTGAGAGGCCGGTGGAGAGAAGAAACCTTGGAACTGGGTGCCCGGACCTTGGATACCGTCACCTGATGTGTGCGTTAGCAACAGCCAGCACGTCCTGAGACTCAGGTTCCTGCTCACTGGGCCGAGAGTTGTTCGGAACTGCTAATTGTTAATATTATCATGGTGGACTGAATGCCACCTAGCCAATATTTCAAGCGTATCATAGACTAGGTGGCTCTTCCAGACTGGAGCGCCCTCTCCTAGAATTCAACTTCTGATTGATAGTGACCTATTGTTAAACTCACACGCATTTCTAGTTAAGTTTTTTTTTTCTCCTCTCTCCCTTTAATGAACTTTTAATTACAATAAACTCTGCAATGGTTATTCTCCAATTTCATCCTTGCAGAGAAAATATGTAAAGAATTTCTTTGGATAAAACCCGATTTTCTCATTGCTGACTCCCCTGTGATCTGGTTTTCTGGTTGAGGCCAAAGTAACTGTATGGCTACAAAATATTTTTGAGGACTATGGATTCCATCTCTCATTCTGTCTAGGCCTTCTCACCATCATCTGATGCTGATTTTCAGAAATAGAAAGGATAGAAAAGAATGACAATCATTTAGATCATTAAAATAATTGAACAAAAGAAAGAAATTCAATGTTGGCTTCAGTTGCAATGCAGTAATGAATTATCACTCGTTATACACTTCGCTTAGCACAAAATTGACAAAGAATAGGACTTCTTCCTATAATGTTTTATTTGATCTAAAACATTGTCATTTAAGTCATTTGTTGATATACTCAGGCTTAAAATTGCAAACTTCATATTTATATTAAATTATAATGATGGTAAATCAATTTATGAATGACTAAAATGTTACTGAATCATGCTGGATCATCCAAAGTCTCTTTGAATTTCTTTTATCTGATTTTTAAATATGAATATTTTAAAGAGGCATAACTAGGAATTTGACTTTAGTATTTTAAGTGGGCATGACGCCTTCATTTGGTACTGAAATAACTATCCTTAGAAGCATATTAAAATGCTTTCTCAAATAAAAAAACCCATGAAGCTACATTAGTTCCCAATAATGCAAGCCATTGAATTGATCGTTGAGATGGCCTTGAATAAGATAAAATAAAGATGAGTGCTTAGGCATAGTCTTTTTCTAGAAGAAGTAAAGGGTATTTACATAGCCAGGTTTGACTCAGAACCTTTAGCTCCTGCTACATTGGCTGTGTCAGTGACAGCAACAACAGCAATGACAACAATAAAAACAACAATAGCATCAGCAACAACGCGAAGCACAAGATGGGCCGGTGCTGGAGAATGGTGAGCACTGACAAAACTCTCGTCACTCTGAGTGGCAGTTTCATGAGACTAGCTAAATATTCGCTATTGGCAGAAGGGAACTGATAGATCAGTAAATACTCTAGGACCAAAGTGTTATGGATAATGTGACTTGGTTTGAATTCCCAGAGAGAAAGGGATTTTTTTTAAAAAAATCAAATCTTAAGCTGTAAGCTGTAGAGATCTGGTCTGCTTCAGAGTATATGTTGCTAAATAGTAAATCTTGCCCAGACTACAATGCGACCATCAGTTACAGCTAATGGTATGACACGTGCCTTTGGAAGAGATTGGCATAGTTCTTAAAGCAGTCTCTACGTGTATTGGGCGGTACATAGACTGTCTATCTTGCTAGCTGGGTTGAAAGTAGTAATACTTGCCATCACATCTTCCTCTGCCACAAGTTGAGGGGAGAGATAATTTTTAAAACTGTTTTTCTTCCCTAATAGCATCTACTTAATGACCTGAGAAGCATTTCACAGTAATTCGGAATGACAGTATTTTTTTCAGTGTAGGTTGAATTTAGCGAACATTCATCAGAGCCCCGGGTGATGCCGCGCACTTCGCTTAGGTACTTTCGGCTCTAGACAGTGCACAGCTCAGTCCTGTCCATGTGTGTGAGTGCGCATGGATATGTGAGCGACTCGCGGCAAACAAAGAAAAATCAAACTGAACAACGAAACACGAAGTGTAAGGTAGTGTACTAGGGGAAAATGAGCCCTACAGAAGGGAGAATTCAGTGGGCAGAGAGCTCTTGTCTATGTGGAGACGCAGGAGGGAGGATTCTCACGCAAGGAGTGAGATGAGTCAAGGCATACGTGTGACATGTTCAGGGCCGTGTGGTCCTTCATGTAGAAAGTTATAGCTTATTCGCCACACTTGAAATTCTCTAATGGCTCAGGCATTTTATTTACTCATTTATTTTTTTATTTTCTCTCCTATGAGTCCTGCAATGGACCATTCATATTACCTGGCGAATATCTATTGAAAAGATGCAGAATTGTAGTCATTGAATACTGAATTAAAAATGATCTCTGGTGTCACTCATTTCAGAATGCATCGTTGGGGTTTATAAATACTATACTATTCATTCAAGATCTTGCAGCTAGAGATTGCCATTCATTGCTATTTAGCCAGCTTCACTTGAGGACTAAACAGCAGTATGTATTGGAGAGTAAACGAGCTTCACTCTGAAGCACTAGCTGAGAAGTGGCTCTCACTGTCTCAGCAGATGCCTTCGGATGGGACTTGAGCTTTGCTCTGGGTGCCTTTGGGGTGGTGGTTCTCGTATCATCTGTGTTCAGTGAAGTGGGTTGGAGCGCAGGATGTCTCTACTGGGTTGCGGAGGCCCAATAGCTCTTCTTGAATGTGTTTTAGATGGGACAGAAATGCGAGGATTCTAAACAGCCTACTCCAGAAGAATAATTCTTCCCTGGTAGAATGTAAAATGCAATGTATGATCTAGTCTAGGGTGTGGAATGGAGAGAGTTAACTTTTAGAGAGGAGAGTGTTTAAGAGTTGTGAAAACTAGATCGTAGTCCAATAATTGTTGATTATAAAAGTCCCCAGGTTTCAGTTCCTGCCTGTGGCTTTAATTAGTTTTAATGAGTGTAAATCATGTGGTCCCCGACTGACCGGCTCGGAGTTCATCACTCACCAGGTTGTCTGCTGCTGCTTCTTTCAGATTAACTGGAAGGCCCCAGCGAGAGCTCCTGTCACTCACCCACAAGCCAGGGCTGTTTCCTGCAGGGAATGGAACTGAGTCTGCTCTGAGCTCCTGGCTTCCGTGCTCAGTTAGTATGTCGAGTGAGAGGAGACTCCGGGACTGAGCCATGCGCAGATCCAGATATCCGTGTCCAACGTCACCCTCAGAAATGCTTCTTCTCCTGTGTGCCTTTTAGTGCTAGATGACGGTGTGTAGTTTCTAATTAAATTGTGCTCACATTGAACTTTCTTTGACAAAGAAACTCAGTGTTGTGCAGGGTGAGATCATCTTCCGGGTTGGGGCGAGACCTGCGTGTAGTCAGAGTTCTCAAGCCCGGCTGTGGTTGTGAGTCAGTAGGAGAACTCCGAGGACCCCAAAGTCAGGCCTCATCCCACAGGAGTGAATTAGAATTTCTTGCGTTTCTGACTCGGTGGATCTGAGGTTAGGTTCTTCCCTCCGCCTTCATGTTTTTGTTGTTGTTTTAGATTATATAAATCTCACAGATAAAAACTGCAAGAACTCAAGTCTGTCCTGCGCTACCACCCACCAGTTTTTACCATCGTGCACTTTGACTTCCAAATTTCTTCTCTCTGTGTGTCTTGGTGTGACTGTTTGAAAAGAGGCTGCGTATAACATACTCTTTCATCTAATAAATTTTCAGTGTACATCAGCTGACACTTTTAAATTAGCAAATTACAACAAGTAAATTCAAGAAACTTAACATTCATTTTTTGATTAATAGGCTTTATTATCTTTTATGATGAACAGAGCATCCAACTTGTGTCATATCCACTTAACAAAGAGCCTTAATATTGATATAATAGTTTAATTTGAAAATCATATGCATATTTGCCTGATCATATTTTATCAACTCTTCTAATAGTGTCTAGTTTATATGTTCACTTGGGTGGGCTCAGGCCCCCCTTTATTTGGTCATATTATTCTGGGTGTTTCTGTGAGGACATTTTGGAATGAAGAAAGCATTTGCAGCAATGGAAACCAGATTGTTTCCAAAGTGTGAGTTGTGAGATTTGAATAAAATCAATGCACAGTAGAAACAAGGATAGTGATCTTCTGTCTAGTCCCCAAGGAAGAGAGAACTCTTTCTACCCGGTGGCCTTTGACCTGGAATGTTGACTTTTCTTTCCCTTGGATTAGGGATGAAACACTGGCTCTTCCCAGGTTTAGCCTTGAAACTGGTGGTAAACTACTAGCCCTCCTGGGTTACCTGTTAACAACTCCTCTGCACCACTTGGGACCAGCCAGGCCTTGTTAATTCTGCATAGGAAGAGTTACTGTTATTCAAAATTGTGTATTGGCTCCTTGGCGAAGCCCAAGAATACATTGTTTTTATAGATTTTTACATTGCCAGCTGGGGATCCGGTGCAGGGTGATGTATTGAGACCAGTTTTTGTATAGTTTAGTCTTTTTAAAACTGGAACAGTCTTCAGCCTTTGTTTTTCATAACTTGGACAGTTTTGACTAACCTAGGAGAGTTACTGCATAGAATGTCTTTATGTGAGTATCTCCGGTATGTTCTTGTGATTACATTCAAGCTCCGTAAGTATTTGTGGTGTAGTGAGTATGAGTTACTTTGTCCTCTCACGTTTGGAAGCACATGGGTTTGGTGAGTGAATCGGATCCCTTGGCTAGAGTTCCTCCAGTCTCCCCACTCCACTGTCAACATCATTTTTTTTTTAGCACTCATAAGTAATTTGTGGGAAGATAGTTTGGGACTACATGAACAACCCATTCTTTTTAAAGTTTCTGCCACTAGATTCAGCATCTATTGGTGATTCTTGTGTGAATCAGGTTTTTTTTTTTTTACAATAACTGTAAAATGGTGATTTTCTAACTCTCCTCTTCTTTTTGTGTTCATTAGTTGGCAATTCAAGTAAGAAAGAGCTCTTTTTTCCTCCATCTGTTTATTACTAGTAAGAGCCCAGGGATTCTCACTTAGTTTAGTGGATTATAATGTCCTAATTTATTTATTTTGATGATAGAATTACACTATATGTGGTTAAAAAAAGTCCTTTCAATCTGGCTGCTGTATTTTCTGTTTATGTTCTTATAATTTTGAGTACTTTATTTTATGGTACAAGAAAATGTACCTCCCATGTCACAGATTAATTTTGTATCTTTCATTTTATAGCCTTGAGATTTGATATTTTTTCCAAGGTTTCTTAGTTCCTTTTAGAAGGGAAAGACATTTGAGAAGCAAGGGCATATATGGTATTATGTCCTATTAGTAAAGTCAATCATTCAAATGAGTATAGTGAAGACTCATTGGTTTTTTAAAAATTTGTACTTTGTTAATACCTGTTCACAGTACATAATGTTTACTTTACTTGCAGGTACATGTACATGGTATATCTGCATTTCTTTTTTCTATCTCCCTTCTGTCCCCTCCTTCCATCCTTTTTCCATCTCTGGATCCCTCCCCCTTTGAGAAAGAGCGATCTCCATACTTTCTACATTCCCTCTTTTATTTGTTCTTTGTTGGGAGATCTTTTTACGCATAGATTATGTACTTTGGTGTAAGTTTGGTCCATCAATTACTGATACATTTAGTTTAAGAAAACACAGAGTTACGTATTAAATAGCATTATTAGTGTCAAGAAAAGGAAATTGCACTTCATAATCGGTAATTTTCTTACCAGTAAGCAGTGTCATTTTTGTAATAAGAAACTGTGATTGCCTGATGATTCTGCAAGATGATGACACTGTCTAGGTCTGAATCAGTTGCAAGTGACCAAATCTGGGCAGTGGCAAAACAGACTTGACATATAGTGATACTGCAGATAAATGAGAAATGTAATAGTAATACAGTTGTGTTTAAGAAATAGCAGTTGTTTTAGAATTGGGGACATGATAGATGAGCAGGTCAGTTCCACACTGTATCTCAATTCTGAGAAAGTAGCAAAATGCACATTAAAGTGAGCAGAGTGTCATAGTTTTAGCTCAGTAGTTTTGGCACCTGCCTTGCGAGCACAAGGTCCCAAGTTTGATCCTTGGTACCAAAAAATAAATAAATAAGAAAAATAAAGTGGCAAATTTAGGAGGGACAGCCACTTAAGAATACAATGCAGATGGCCAGGGAGTTAGCTCAGTGGTTCCAGCGCCTGTCTTGCAAGCGCAAGGACCTGGGCTCGATTCCCCGGTAACCACATACTATACTGGGTGTGGAGACTCACGCCCAGCAGCAACCAGTACCACATATCACAGTGCCGGGCGTGGTGGCTCATGCCTGTAATCCCAGCACTCGGGAGGCAGAGGCAGGAGGATTGCTGTGATGTGAGTTTGAGGCTGAGCTTGGGGCCAGCCTGAACCACAAAGTGAGACCCTGTCTCAAAAAACCTAAAAAAAAAAAAAGAAAAAAAAATACAATGCAGAAATGAGAAGCTCGATCTGCAAAGAATAAGACTTAGTCAGTGAGCGTGTATACCCCTCAAGAAACCCAAGTTGCCCAGCTGATTCCAAAAAAGTGTGTGAGAATGTGTTCAGATACAGCTTACAAAATACTACGAATAAAATTAGTAATTAATATTAGGCATTTTTTTGAGGTAGATAAACTTATTTATGAAACTTAATATTATTTTTGTGTGTACTGGGACTTGAATGCAGGCCCCTGTGTTTCCGAGGTAGGTGTGGTACCACCTAAGCTAAATCCGTGGCCCTTTATGAAACATTATATTGAGAGCTGGGGATGTAACTCAGTGGGAATGCACTTGTCTAGCACATATGAGGCCCTGGGTTCATCCTCAGCATTGCAAACCAAAAACTTATTCTATTAACATATATATTATATATTTTTTCTGGGTCTTATTATTTAGTTGTCTATTTCTTATTTATTTAGTTTATTGATACATTTCAGATATGCATTATGATCACATTTATTATTGGAAATGTATACATGCACATTATTTATCTTGATTCTTACTTTTTCCCATTTGCCTGCTATCCTTTCAACCATTCCTCAGGGGGCAGGACAGGTCTGGGTATTGTGAACAGCGGGGTGGGTGGTCCATGACGTCACTTGCAAAGATTCAGTCTGCAACATGGGTAAGAAACATTTTCAGCTTTGATGTTGAACAGACAGTAACATTTTTGAGAAAGGGTGAAAATAAATTTTTTATTGTGAAATAGATAATTTTATATACATATGATCACACTCAACATTGACAATTTGTACCAATGTATGACATGACTTGATTCTCATTTTTTCCCATTCCCTACCCATCCTAGGACCCTCTCTGCATATAAGCTTTGTTTCCATTTTTCATTACCATTACAATTTTTTCTTTCTTCTCATTACTTACCCTACCCTATTTCCCTTTGAATAGTTTCTCTTGCACAATATCTAACATACATTTTGGAACTCATTTACATTTTCAGTTTGTCATATCAGAGAAAAGATACGGTATTTACACATCTGTGACCTATTTATTTCACTTATGAGTGTGTCCTGAAGGTACATACATTTGAGTATGAATGATTTAAACTTGTCATTCATTATGGCAGAGTAATACTTCATTCTATAGAAAAACCACATCTTTTTTATCCATTCTTCAGTTTATGGATATTCCGGTTGTTTCCACAATTTATCTATCACAAACAGAGCTGCTATAAACATGGGTACATATACATATTGCTATGATATGAATCCTTTAATTCTTTCATCTATATCCCCAGCAGGTGAATAGCAGGGTCCAATGGGACCTCTAATGCTAGTTTTTTTTTGGAATCTCCACATTGATCTCCATAGTGGTTGTACCGTCTACATTCCCACCAATAGTGGAGAAGGGCTCCTTTCTCCCGCAGCTTGGCTAGTATTTGTTGGTAGTTGATCTCAAAATAGCAGCCATTTTTTGTGGAGTGAGATGGAGTCTCAAAGTTGTTTTCATCTGCATCTCTTGAATGACCAGTGATGTTGAGCATTTCTTCATGTACTTCTTAGCTTTTACCTCTTCCTCTGAAAAGTGTCTATTCATTTCAGATGCCCAGTTTTGAATTGGGACTTTAAATTTGATTGGGTTGATTTTTTAAGCTCTTTATATATTCTAGATAGTGGCCCTTTATCTGTGGAACAGCTGGTAAAAATTTTTTTCTCATACTGTTGTGTGTCTTTTCACTCTTCCAGTGGTTTCCTTTGCTGTGGAGAAGCTTTTTAATGAAATGAGATCCCATTTGTTGATCCCTTCTGCTAGTTCTCATGATATAGAAGTTTTGTTTATAAAGTCTTTCCCTTAGCCAGTGTCTCCAAGAGTTTTGCCTAATCTGTTTTTCAGTAAGTTTAGTGTTTCTGTTTTAATATTTAGATCTCTAATCCACTTTGATTTACTTTAGTACATGGTGAAAGAGATAGTTCTAGTGTTAGCCTTTGGCAGATTAGATCCCAGTTTTTCTAGCACTGTTTGTTAGAGAGGCTGTCTTTCCTCTATTGAGGATATTTGACTTCTTTGTCAAAGCTAAGGTAGTTTAGTATATCTGGAGTTGTTTTTGGAACTTTTAATCTATTCCACTGATCCTCAGGTCTGTTACTTCGCCAGTACCATGTGGTTTTTATCACAGTGGCTTTGTAGTATAGTTTCATATTGG
>PVIR01043314.1:0-11802 GCA_004026965.1 Petromus typicus
GTGGTTCAGGCTGGCCCTGAGCTCAGCCTCAAACTCACATCACAATCCTCCTGCCTCTGCCTCCCGAGTGCTGGGATTACAGGCGTGAGCCACCACGCCCGGCACTGTGGTACGTGGTACTGGTTGCTGCTGGGTGTGGGTCTCCACACCCAGTATTGTTATGTGGTTACCGGGGAATCGAACCCAGGCCCTTGCGCTTGCAAGACAGGCGCCGGAACCACTGAGCTAACTCCCCAGCCCTCAGCAATAAAATTTTTAAAAGAACTATCAAGTACTATACCAGATGTATGAGACTATGAATATTATTTCTTTTCCTTTCTCTTAGGAAAAGCTATCCAATGGTTAAAAAGAATATGAGTAATCTGAATGAGAAAAAACTCTCCACCCTCACCGTAGGTAACAAGAACTCAAGAAATTGGGGGAACATTATAGCAGATATCAATTTATTGCAAAAACTGAAGGTATGGTTTATGTCATATGGTCAAAGTATCTCAGTAGTATCTGGGAAGTTCAGCTACTTGTAAAATCTCGGGCTATTCTCCCAACCTCTGGTGTTTTGGTTTTGGCGGGGTTTTTTTCCTTTATTCTCTTTTTTTAAGGTTTTTTGAGACAGGGTCTTGCTTTGTGGTTCAGGCTGGCCCTGAGCTCAGCCTCCAACTCACATCACAGCAATCCTCCTGCCTCTGCCTCCCGAGTGCTGGGATTACAGGCGTGACCCACCACACCTGGCACTGTGGTATGTGGTACTGTTTGCTGCTGGGGTGAGTCTCCATGCCCAGTATTGTTATGTGGTTGCTGGGGATACAGTGCCGGGCGTGGTGGCTCACGCCTGTAATCCCAGCACTCGGGAGGCTGAGGCAGGAGGATTGCTGTGATGGGAATTTGAGGCTGAGCTCAGGGCCAGCCTGAACCACAAAGCAAGACACTGTCTCAAAAAATTTTCAAAAAGGCGGGGGGATTCCTTGTCTTTTCTCTGGTATGAGAAAATAATGACGTATTTGAGTTCTGGAAAGTATGTCATATATTGTGAAATAGAAAAAAAAGCCACGGATGTGATTCCTTGAGCATGCTGGTAAACGCCTGGGTGGTAACGGATCACGTCAGCACATTTTCAGTCCTACATCTAAAGTGCACAGAGCTGTCAGCTTGAAGCACCACCACGACAGGACTGAATGTTAGTGAAAGAATATCCAACAGCATTGCACTCTCCCAACAGAGAAATGTTCAAGAGGCTATAGTGTAATTTGATGCTTTAATTAAATTAAATGTTTAGGGGCCGGGGAGTTAGCTCAGTGGTTCCGGCACCTGTCTTGCAAGCGCAAGGACCCGGGTTCGATTCCCCGGTAACCACATATCATACTGGGTGTGGAGACCCACACCCAGCAGCAACCAGTACCACATACCATAGTGCCGGGCGTGGCGGCTCACGCCTGTAATCCCAGCACTCAGGAGGCAGAGACAGGAGGATTGTGATGTGAGTTGGAGGCTGAGCTCAGGGCCAGCCTGAACCACAAAGCGAGACCCTGTCTCAAAAAACCTAAAAAAAAAAAATTAAATGTTTAACTACAAGGAGGTCACAGTTCTGGAAATCTGGGGATACAATCGAGGCACAGAGTGCAAGACTAGAAACCTCTGTGACTCAGCGGGAAATAAGCAGGAAGACAAATGTGGCCTAAATAAACTGTCCCTTCCACAGCCCATGCCGACACAAACTCCAAAGAGAGGAGCTCCATACCCATGAGTGGACGTTAACGAACTGCTTCCGCTTTTCTTACTAAACACAGAGCAGCATAGGTCACAGCGTGAGTTCACGACTAATGTCTGGAGCGGGAGCACTGTAGGACTGAGCCCCTAACCTGTGGGACCCAATGCTGACTCCAAGGAGACAGTGTCAGAACTGTTCTTTTTTCTGTGATGCTCAGGGAAGTGGTGTGTGGCAAATGCTTTACCAGTGAGCTAAGTTCTCAGCCCTTTGAAATGGATTCACTCACAGGACACGGAGTCAGTGTCTCCTGGAAAGTATGGGGTCTCAACTGTTTCAAGTCTGGCGCTCCACGATTTACGAGAGTAAAAAACCCCTTTTTCCTTCAGACAAGGTGGCATCGAATGAGTTGATAATGTCTACACTGAAGCAGTGAGACTTTAGCAATGAAGGTGACTCCAGATATCTTTGAGGTGAAGGACAAAATGGAATACTCCCACCAAAAAGGAGAGAGACCCTATCTCAAAAAAAAAAAAAGAATGGGCCCTTAAAGTTCTGCTTCAACATTAAATGCATGATAGTGGAAAACATTATTTTATAGTTCAGAAAATGAAAGACTAAACAGTCATTAAAAATTATACAGATGTTTGTCAAAATGAGAGCTCCACAATACACCGCTAAGTGAAAACAGTGCCACTTTGGTAAATAAAAAACACATGAGTAAGGAGGAAATGGGCTTTAGATCTCTCGAACTTTCTTCACTTTTTATCATGAACATTATATTTCTAATTAGAAAACAATTAAAAAGCTATCCCCCACCAACTGAGCCCACATCTACTTAAAAATAACACTGCATTCCACATTTGAACCTGTGCTTGCTAATTACAGCCTGAGAATAATGCCACAGCTAGAGTGTAGAGCTGAAAAGTATTGTCAACCCCTTAACTGCACATTGGAAAAGGCACCACCATAATACTCCCTAGAGTGCATGGACTAAAGGTGCTTGGAATCAGAGAGACGCAAAAAGGGAGAGAGAAAAGGCAGCAGAAGGAAGGGATAAAGAGGTTCAGGGAAATTCTATAATTAAGCAAGATTTTCTGGGTGCTCTGGCAGCTGTCTCAGTGAGAGGCCATCTGACGGAGGCGGCCACAGACACAGGGCGGGCCCCCACCCTGGGCAGGCTGAGCAGGGCCTATCACTGCACTGTCTGTAGTTTACAGGACGACTGGGGCATCTTGTATCCAGCACCTGTCAGCTCCGGAGACTCCCAGCTGCAGCACTGTGCCTGCTGTCATCTGCCTAATCCAGAGGAGAGGCATTTATTGTATCTAGAAAGATTAGGATAAAATATCTTCAGGTGTCCTCATGAAAGAAAATGCATGCCTCCTGTCACTGGGTTTACTTTCTTCTTGTCTTTCCCGACTTAACTATTTTTTTTAAAGGAAGAAACCTACGTCTGCGGCTGTATTTTTCATCCCAGTGTTAATGATATACACACCACAACATGGCTTATATTTAGCCTGATGACCAGGCGTGAGGCTCCTTCCCATCCCACCATGAGGCACTTCCTGCCGCCACACGTTGACACAATTCCCATTGACTTGGAGAGGAACCCAGCAGGATATGGACCATAGCAGTTGTCAGAGGAAATGCTATTTTCTTTACAGGGTGCGTTCATTTTATTTCCTTACCACAGGACTTTTCTCGTGGGGTTAAAATCGGAGAAGACACAACATAAACTGTCAGATTCTCAGCAGTTCCAACTATGGACTGAGCATAGAAGGCACAACCCTCGGCGGATATTCAAAACCTATGCTTGGAACAGATGGCTGAATAAAAGCAATGAATGAATAGATTTGCTTCCGCAAATCATTTTGCTTCTCAACATCAACTGAGTCAAAGGGTTTTATTCACATATTAAATATCTTTATCATTAAGTATTCATCAAACTCATTCAGAAAGATTTTTTCTTGGCCCGGGAAGGACATGCATGCTAGAGAATCCTGGAATATCATCTCAAACAAGTTAAATCATCTCCGATTCATTCCTGTTGTGTTCAGCAAACTGGGTGAGACTGTCAATGTTGCAGGTCACAAGAGCAGAAAGTACAGTAGACACACAAAAATAAATGTTTGCTTAATAAATGAATGAATGAGTTGGTACTAATATTCATAATAATGACAATCATAGCAATGATTCATATTAGCTATACATACCTTCAGTTATAATATTCACAATAATCATGGTAATAATGTGTGATAATCATAGTTGACATATACAAAGCACCTGAGTCTGTCTTCCTCTTGCTTCCCAAACCTACTACCTTCCCTCCTTGACCTTCCAGAGACCCGAGGCACACAGGAGGAACATGTGCCTAGGAAGTTGACGCTTGCGGGCCCTGATTTCGAGTGGACTCGCTCCATTAGGAAGCAAAACTCTCCTGACAGTAAGTCAGTTTCGTGTGCTCCTGAAGTTGGTATTATGGTGAAAGGGGGGAGCAAAGCAAACCAAGTACAAAAAAAGCCCAAGTTTTTCATTCTGACCTCGAAAGCATAGGTAACAGGACTCGGGGCCGGTCTGAAGACCCAGGATGGCAAATGAATGTGCCAGGACCACCACGGGGATCGGTGCGAGCCCTTCAGAAACAAGGCCCCACCACAACAGCTTCAGGCTGACCTGCCCTCCGTTCTGCTTTGGGTTTGGAGGATTTTGTCTGTTTTTCTGCCTCCCTCCTTCCCGCCTGCCTTTTGTTTTTATTATTTATTGGTTACTAGGGAAAATATTCAAATGGGTTGAAAAGAGCATAATTAATAATGTCAAACACTCAACTGAAGTTCAAAATGAATATTACTCTCTTCTATATAACCATTTGTACACAGGAAAGGGAGAAGAGGTAAATTCCACTTTTTCTAAGCTACTACCATTCATGCAAGTTGAGGCCAACTAAAATTAGGAAAAACGTCCACCCTACAGCTGTGATGGTGAACCTTTTAGAGCTTTCAAGGATCCTAAGAGCCTGCTGTGGGACTCGACCCACAGGCTTCCAAACAGCCCTAAGGTACGAGGCGGCCACCGTCCAACAGTGAACACAGCGGCCGTATTTTGCAATCTCACATTTACACAAAGCACATCTCCACGGTGCATGCTGAAGTGAAGACACTTCACCCTGGGTGAGGATTCACAGTCCTTTTTAACACCTCTTGAGAAGTTCATGTTTGAATACTCAGATATACAATAAATATACTACCACAAAAATATGAGAATATGTACAAATGTTATATGCGTTGCCTAATGACAAAAAAAAAAAAAGAAAAAGCCTATTAATACTACACCAAGATTAAATTAAGGGGAAATTAACAGATATCTTAATTATAGATTGTCTACATTAACTACCTGCATTTTCTCAATTTGCTCCAAATGTTTCCTGAACACTAACTTTTCATCAACATGATCTACTGAGGAGGCTAAAATAAACCAGGAAGTTGATATTTAGCCTAGACAATGATGATTAAAATAACCAAAAAAATGACCAAGAAAGAGATGAAAATGCAAATGCACTCAGGCAGGGGTGAAGGAAGTCCTCAATGCCGACCGACTTTGTGGACCCTGGAGAGAGAGACTTCCGACTCTCCCTGTCACATCTCTGGACCAGCGGGCCTCTGCCTTAACATCTCTGTGCTCAGGCTCAGCCGGATTGTCTCTGAGGAAACAGTTATGGTGTGGGTAACTTCAAGCGCAGTCTACAGGTTTTAGAACACAATCCCTCACAGTCCTGTACCCAAGAGTTCTAGAGTTACCAAATCACTCAGGCTTTGAAAACAATGAATGCTGAACTTCCCTCCTAAAAGTCAAACGATACAAATGAATATGAAAGGCTTTGGGGTTTAAATTAAGTTCTACCTTGGGCCAAGGATTTAGCTCAGTGGTTCCTGCGCCTGTCTTGCAAGCGTAGGGCCGGGTTCCATCCCCGGTAAACACGTACAATACTGGGCGCGTGGAGACACACCCAGCACCAATCAGCACCACATACCACAGTGCCCAGTGTGGTGGCTCACACCAGTAATCCCAGCACTCGGGAGGCAGAGGCAGGAGGATTGCTGTGATGTGAGTTTGAGGCTGAGCTCAGGGCCAGCCTGAACTACAAAGCAAGACCTTGTCTCAAAAAAAACCTTTAAAAAAAAAAAAAGTTCTACCTAGTATTTGTCTAATTTATTCTAGGTATGATCTTTTCTATACTTAACTATTAATATTCTACAAGATACATTCCAGCAATATTTCTCACACCCAATTGACCAGAACAAAGAAACCACAGCCATTTCAATGGACAGGCATTGGGCAAATGTGAGTTTGATGTTATGAAGTCCTGGTTCCAAAGTATCTTAACAACAAGGTTCATCTGAAGCAACATACAGACAAATGCATTGGCAAAACATATACCAATCTCTCTATATCTTAAACAAAGAGACAGACTGCCATACACATAAGTATTTATGGGTACACATGCATACATATGCACACATATAAAGATACACATCCCCGTACTTATGTGTTTAAAAAGTGACTTGAGCTGTCTACTCAGAGCTCTCAGTCTTCCACCTTACTTTAAAACTGGGAAACTGTACATATCTATTCTTAGTGTGCTTTTGACACGAAGCTTTGTCAGTTCGAGGTCACAGCTGCTGCAAAGCACTCTGGGTGGCTCCTTTCCATCCTCTGAAACAACTGGTGGGAACCCAGCAATAGGCCATCATCAACCCAGCTGTTCAATCTTACTTTCTAACTTTAGCAAGTCACTTTGCCACTAAAGGCACTAGGGCATGCCACATTGAAAGCCACACCACTAAGAGAGGATTCCTGTCTCCCCTCGAAAACTCCGGGACACAGTGCAAAGTCACACCAGTGTGCCAACCACAGCATCGCCCAGATGGCAGCTGCAGGATGCACGTGGGGCACGCCCCCATTGGCATGCCACCACATCTCCCCGCAGTTCAGCCACTGCAGAGAGTCACCAATGAGCAGCAGAAGAGCCATCGGCTAGAGTCTGGAAATCTTCGGATTTCAAAGATTTGCACACATGCTGTGCTGTCTGGGGGCGTCTGTCTCACTGAGATGCAGGCGGAGAGACTCTGCACGGCGCTACTGTGCCACACACCCATCGCGAGGCCCTAGGAACGCACTTACTTACTTTGATTGATTGAACATGCCCCCTTCCTAGTTTCTTTTCATTTTCTGAATTGTATACTCATTGTAATTACTTGTCCCAAAGCTAGGGTTTGTAGAATTTTCTGTTTATTATCCTTGGAGAGTTACTAATTAAAATAATTTCCTTCATGAAAAGAGTTGCTCTTTTCCTGAACTTCTTCAGAGCTGCCGCCACCGAGGAGAACTCGAAGAATGCCTGGCTAAGCTCCCCTGTAATTCACTGCCTCCATTGTTAACATATGCAAGGATTTAAAGCACATTAAATGATTTATACAAATGGAAACAAAATGTCCTTTGAGTTCTATTGATAATTTAACCTTTAGCGATTTGGATGCAATCCCAATTCTCAGGAATTACGGACAGCCACTGAATGAAACCATTATATAAAACATCACTGTGGGAATGATTTTGTGTGACAATGTATATAGTATATCATTTAGAATGTCTTTGAAGGTGGACTTTCATAATTCATAATTAAAATGTGTACGTCTTTGACAGCTTCTCTGCTTTGTACTTCCCCTCTGAGGGCAACATAAATAATCTGCAACCAGCAAATAAACCCAAAGCCTGGATGTCAGGGAAGTAGTCACTCAGGGACTGGAGGGTCTGGGAAGGACCAGAAAGGGCACTTCTTACAGCTGAGATTGTGCTGCTTCGTGGTCCAGGAGCTGTTTGTGTGTGTCGATTTATGAACATTTACCCAGCAGTGTACTTGTAAGAACTGAGCCAGACAAAGTGGCCTGTGCTGGAAATCCCAGCACTCAAAAGGGGAGGCAGGAGGGTGGGGAGCTGAAGGCCAGCCTGGGATACCCTCAGATCTTGTCTCAAAACAACCAGATAGAACAAACTGTGGACATTTACAAACAATGGAAATAAGACTATATATTTTTAAAATATAACACTTGGTTTGAGCAATCCAATGTGATAAAATATCTGAGAAGTTGGAGGATAACTGAGTATACATTTGGTATTAAATGATATTGAGAAATTACTTGTTTTGCCATAATACAATGAGAAATTTACAAAAATCACTTGCTGTATCGCTTCTTGGCCTTTTCGCTAAGATCAAGTGTAAAAATCACTTGCTGTATCTTTGTCAAAAATTGTAACCTAATTTAATCATGAGGATGAACACACTTTAGAACCTCAGTAATGAAACCATGCACGATAATGGTCTAAGTCTTTGCAAAATAATTTAGGACTTGGGAATGTGTCATTCATAAGGCCCCTCGTTCAACCACGCTATAAAACGCAAAAAAAAATAGTGAGTGGGAAGAACACTTTATTTTTTTTTTAAATTCAGGTAACACATATTACTAGATGCAATGTGTGAATCCTGATTGGATGTTGCTCTACAGAACTACAACTTAGGGAACAACGAGGGGATTTTGATTAAGGAATACATATTCACTTGCACTACTTGCTTTGGTGAAATAATAGTATTTTCACTGTATAAAATACTACTCTTTCAGAAGATACATGCTAAAGTATTTATGATGTTTTCACTAACTTATTCCAAATCATTTAGCTTATTTAAAAAAAAAAAAGAATACATGCAGAAATGAAGCAAGAGATTAAAACTGCCAAGTCCAGACAAAGGACTCTTTCAACACTTCTTCAGGTTAAAAATGTTTATAAGAAAAATAAAATAAAGAGCTTGTTAGATACAGAAATAATATCTTTGCTATATAGAAAAAGACTCCTTATTTTTAAGAGATAAGTAGCTGTATATATGCTTTTAAAAACTTCCCTTCAGGCTAAGGATATGGCTTAGTAATGTATGCCCTGCCTAGCAAGCATAAAGTCCCAAGTTCTACTCCCACTACTGGGATAAGAAAGAAAGAAAATACTTCCATTAACGAATACTTGAAACAAACATGACAAATATTAACAATGCTTATATCCTGGTAAGACGTATATGTTATTCTACCAAAGGAGAATTTTTCCTGACGTATTTGATATTGTATAACAGATTTCAAAATAGCAAGCCTTTGTGCTATTTATTTGCTCTTTAGTAATAAAATCTTTCCCAAGTCTTTATGCTCTTAAAGTTCCAAAATAAGTTCAGTAGGCTTTGTCTACAATTAATATTTCAGTTATAATTCTAAATTCTCCATAAACTGATTCAATCTGAGGAGACACAACCTTAACTCAGACCCAGAATTTAGACTGTTTTAACATCAAGTCAAATGGCATCATCTCCCTCTATCCTCCAGTTCTAACAATAATTAGGAGAAAGATCTGAGAGAAGTACTGAAGTTCTATCATGTAACTTGAATGCTGTGGGAGGTTTTCCAGAGGTAGCCGTGATACTCTTACTCTGCAAACAACAACTTTGAGAATTCACGTCTGTAATCCCAGCATTATGGAAGGCTGAAGCAGGAGGACCAACAAGTTCAAGCCCAGCCAGGGCAAAGAAGAAAACTTGATCCCCATATGTATCTTATCAGCTACTATGGCGACAAAGGACAAAGAGCCCTCTGAACACCTAATGTCATCATTTAGGACTTTCAAGTCATACGCCTACAAGCAAAGATGTAGGAGTACAGTCAGAAAGATGCCAGTCCTAACACTCACTAGCTGTGGGACCTTCTACAAGTTATTTGGCCTTATATGTCAGTTTCTTTATCTATCAGTAAGAAAAACTGCATAGTGGCTAAGGGGTCAGGACCAGTCTTTGTTCCAGGTTTAGCTCCTGCACTTAACTAGTCATAGATAACCTGGACAAGTTAACCTCAGCCTATGGGGGTGAACCTATGGCACACATGCTAAGGCTGGTTCTTGGCCATTATTGAAGCCCTAAAAGATTCTCATCCTCAACTGTTCTTCTGACTCAATTTCCTACTGTTATCTCTTATATACACAAACCTTAAAACAAAGCCTGATAAACAGAAAGCCATCAATAAACATTAGCTCTTATTATCAAGCCAAAAATATCAGCCAATATAGTTACTACCCTGTTATGGATCTCCTAACAAAGCACAAGAACTTCACTTGTATCATTGTATCACTTAATACTTAGAACAGTCTTGAAAGAAGAAACTATTATCACTGCTGTAGTTTTTTGAAAACATTTATTAGTTCATTGAGATATAAATAATGATAACACTCCTCATAGGGAATCTTCACCTGCACATGATACATCCTGCCTCTTTTCTTCTCATGCTCCCCTCCTCAACTTCCCTCAGCTCCCTATATACAAAAGCTACTTCCACTTTTCCTTCTATTTTCACTCTAGTTCCCTTTCCCTTCCTTCCTCTCCTCTACACCCCTGCCTTGTTTCTCTTCCTATTTGAACATTTTCTTCCAATCTTCCAATATCTGTTATGCTATTTTAGTCCTTATTTCCACTTTCAGTTTATCACACCAAAGAAACAATGGAGTATTTAAACGTGTGTATGGTTTATTTCACTTAAGAACACAGTCTCAAGATACATCCATTTAGCTAGAAATGTCTCTAGTTAATCCTTCTTATGGCAGAGTAGTACTCCATTAAAAAAGAAAACACACATTTATTTGATTCATTTATCAGCTGATGGGCATCTGGACTGAATCCAAGATTTATCTATCACAAACTATGTGGCTGTAAACATGGTATGTATACATCGTTGTGGTATGATGCTTTTAATTCTTTCAGGAAGATACCAAGAAGGTGAATAGTTGGGTCAAATAAAATCTTTAATTTTAGTTTTTTGAAGAATCTCCACACTGATCCCCACAGTGGCTGCACCAGTCTACATTCCCACAAATAGGAAGCTCCAGGGGCGCAATCGGTTAGTGCGTGGTACTTATATATTCCCACAAACACTGGAGAAGGGTTCCTTTCTCCTCACAACCCCTCCAGCATTTGTTATTGGTTGACATCTTGATAGCAGCCATTCTTTTTGGAGTGAAATGGAATTTCAGCTTTGTTTTAATTTGCATTTCTTGAATGATCAATAATGTCAAACATTTTTTAATGTATTTATTTGCTGTTTCTACTTCATCTAAGAAGTAAGGGATCTGGGTTTTTTTTTTTTTTTCTTGGAGTTCTTTATATATTCTAGTTAGTTGTTTGTTGTCTGAAGAACATCTGGTAAAATTTTTTTTCTACTCTGTGAGTTGCATCTTCACTCTGTTAGTGGTTCCTATTACTGTGCAAAAGCTCTTTAATACAAGGAGATCACAGTTCTTGATTCTTTGTGATAGTTGTCATGCAATCAGGGTTTTATTCATAAACACCAATGTCTTTGAGAGCTTTATCTATTCTTCCCCCAGGCCTCAGTACCGGGAATGAACTCAGGATCTTGCCCTTGCAAGGTAGGTATGATACCACTGAGCTAAATCCTCATCCCTCCCCTGTTCTATCTTAAGTGTTTCTGTTTTAATATTTTAATTGATTTTATTGGTACATTTTATATACACATTGTGATCACAATGGACATTGAGAATTTGTACCAGTAGGTAACACGACTTAATTCTCATTTTTCCCCATTCCCACGCCCTCCCCAAAACCCCACCCCCTATATACGTAAGGTTTTCTGTTTAATATTTAGGTCTTTTGTCTATTTCAACTTTAGTTTCATCGTGTGGTTCTCGTTTTATGCTTGTGTGTGTGGAAAGCGATCCTTTCCTGAACGTAAATAACTCACCAGCCACTGCTATTTGCTCCGTCCACTGCTCCATCCCACTAATACCTTTCTCTGAGGAGGTGTCAGGGGTCATCAGCAGTCACCGTGCACGGGCAGGTCCACCAGCCTTCCCAGGCTGTGACTCCAAGGTCTGAGAGAGAGTGCTGCTTGCTACCTCTGACTCTGCATTGAAGTTTCTGTCTTCAATCTCCCCATGGATTTCAGCTGTCCTTTCAGATCCTTCCTGGTTTCAGCGAATCACTTCCTTCCATCTGTTCCTCTTCCCCA
>PVIR01043315.1:0-11799 GCA_004026965.1 Petromus typicus
TCTACACATTCAATGCAATCCCAATAGAAATCCCAACAGCGAGGGCCGGGGAGTTAGCTCAGTGGTTCCGGCGCCTGTCTTGCAAGCGCAAGGACCCGGGTTCGATTCCCCGGTAACCACATAACAATACTGGGTGTGGAGACCCACACCCAGCAGCAACCAGTACCACATACCACAGTGCCGGGCGTGGTGGCTCACGCCTATAATCCCAGAACTCGGGAGGCAGAGGCAGGAGGATTGTGATGTGAGTTTGAGGCTGAGCTCAGGGCCAGCCTGAACCACAAAGCGAGACCCTGTCTCCAAAAACCTAAAAAAAAAAAAAAAAGAAATCCCAACAGCATATTTCACAGATCTAGAGAAAAAAATTAAACTTTCATCTGGAACCACAAAAGACCTAGAATAGCCAAAGCAATTCTAAGCAACAAGGACATGGTAGGGGGTATTACAACTCCAAACCTGAATCTATACTATAAAGCCATTGTGATAAAAACTGCATGGTACTGGCAAAGTAACAGACCTGAGGATCAATGGAGTAGACTAGAAGATCCAGAAACTACTCCAGATACACTGAGCCACCTCATCTTTGACAAAGGAGCCAAAAATCCTCAATGGAGGAAAAATAGCCTCTTTAACAAATGGTGCTGGAAAAACTGGGCTTTAACTTGCCAAAGACTAAAACTAGATCTAACTCTTTCACCACGTACCAAGCTAAACTCAAAGCGGATAAGAGACCTAAATATTAAAACAGACACTCTAAACCTTCTGTAAAACAGGTTAGGTAAAACTCTCAAAGACATTGGCTTAGGGAAAGACTTCATGAACAAAACTTCTATAGCACAGGAATTGTCTGAAGAAATCAACAAATGGGACCTCATTCTTTTAAAAAGCTTCTGCACAGCAAAGGAAACCACCAACAGTGCAAAAAGGCAACCAATAATGGGGGGAAAAGTCTTTACCAGCTCTTCCTCAGATAAAAGGCTACTATCTAGAATATATAAAGAGCTCAAAAATATCAGCCCACCCAAATTTAATGACCCAATTCAAAAATGGGCATCTGAAATGAACAGATATTTTTCAGAGGAAGAAGTAAGAGCAGCTAAGAAGCATATGAAGAAATGCTCAACATCATTAGTCATTTGTGAGATATAGATGAAAACAACACTGAGATTTCATCTCACTCCAGATAGAATGGCTCCCATTTCAGATTCAGCCAACGGCAAATGTTGGCGAGGCTGCGGAGAAGAAGGAACTCTTCTCCACTGTTGGTGGGACTGTAGACTTGTACAACCCCTGTGGAAATCAGTTTGGAGATTTCTCAAAAAGCTAGGATTGAAGCTCCCATTTGACCTGGCCATTGCCCTGCTAGGTATATACACAAAAGAATTAAAAGACTCATATCACAATGACATATGTGCACCCATGTTTATAGCAGCCCAGTTTGTGATTGCTACATCTTGGAAACAACCCAAGTGTCCATCAACTGGAAACTGGATAAAAAATCTGTGGTTCATACTACAGAATGGAGTATTACTCTGCCATAAAAAATGATAACTTTGAATCATTAATACTTAATGGACATACCTTGAGGATATCCTCATAAGTGAAATAAATAGGTCACAGATAGGCACATATCGCATCTTTTCTCTGGTATGAGAAAATAAAGATGTAAATGAGTCCTAGAATTGTATGTTATATATTGTGAAATAGAAAATACTCAATGTAAAATAGGGTGAAGGGGGAAAAATGATGAGATTGTAACAAAAAAGTAAGGAAACAAGTTTTATGTATATGTGGGGGGTGGTAGGGTTGGTAGGGCTATTGGAAAAATGAGAATTAAAATGTGTCTTATACTGGTACAAATCCCCATTATGGAGTGCAGTCATGATGCATGTATGTAATGTACCAATAAAGATTTAAAAATTTGAAAAAAATAAAGTAATAAGGCATAATTTTTATTTATTTTTTCCCCTGGTATGAGGGACTGAACTCAGAATCTTGCTATATTTCTAAAGATAAATTTATCAGGATAAAAGGAGATGTCTCAATACACATCTTTTTGGTCCAAGAGACTGCTATACTTTATCAAGTCCAGAAAAAAACTTTCAGTGTACATTCTAAGATATTACAAAAATATCTTTCAAAATGTTTTGAGAAATAATTCCCATCATGAAGAGCGATTTAAGAAATTCATAATCAGCAAACCAGCGCTAAAAAGTGAAAAGATAATCAAAAGATAAAAATGAAAAAATTCAGCAAAAGAAAAACAATGAAATGACAAGAATTAATATCTTTCAGCAAAAACTCACATGTAAATAGCTTTACGAATATATTTGAAGGGTCATGAACCTCAAAGTCAGTGATGATACACATTCAATAGCAAATTGCTAAGATGAATGTGATAGAAAACAGTAAAAATTACACAAAACAACTTGATCTACCTGCAACACAGTTTTGGGAGCTGTAAAAGCTTTTTTTTTTTTTTTTTTTTTCTGAGACAGAGTCTCGCCTTGTAGTTCAGGCTGGTCCTGAGCTCAGTCTCCAACTCACATCACAGCAATCCTCCTGCCTCTGCCTCCCGAGTGCTGGGATTACAGGCATGAGCCACCACACCTGGCACTGTGGTATGTGGTGCTGATTGCTGCTGGGTGTGAGTCTCCACTCCCAGTATTGTAAGTGGTTACCGGGAATTTGGGCCCTCACGCTCGCAAGACAGGCGCGGGAACCACTAAGCTAAATCCCCGGCAATGTAAAAGCACATTGAAGAACTGAATTACTCGCAATATTATGCTATGAAAGGAAGGAAACACGAATCAAGGACGCGGCCTCATCTATGGAGAGCAGATGTGAAACTCAAGCTGAAGTTTCTCCACTGAGTGGAAAGAGATGGAGGCTGATGGGTACCAGGGGTGAGGCAGTGTCCAAAGGAAACAGGTGAAGAGAGGTTGACCTCTGAGGCCCAGACAGACAGGCTGCTAATATACAAATGGAACTGAGGCGGATTCAGACCCAAGAGATACATAATATTTTAAGGAATATTTTTCATATTCTGTTTTCATATGAAAATTTCCAATATAAAACTACAAAGAAAGTGTGTCCCTGCTGCCCTCTGCTGGTCACCTATGCTAACTACAAGTTTCTGGAGAGATTGTTCCTCTCTTTCGAAACAACATTTATTCAAATATTTTGCTTACAACACTATGCTCTACTTCAACAGCTGCCCCCAAAAATCCCATTCTGAATTAGCGTGGAATGAGGCCTCTCAGCTCTGACACCTGGAAAGCACAGAAAGAGGTCGCACTGACAGAGCCAGGAGAGAAGATGCTGCTGAATGAGAACATGGAGGGCACGGGCTCCGAACCCGCCCACGGGATGGACAGAGACAGACTCATTGCTAGAAGATCCAAACGTCACTGCATCAGAAGGACCTGGACTCTAACCCAGAGTCCTGAGGTGGACTCCTGACCTAGGGAACTGGAAAACAATAATGACTTTTGCAGTTCCAGCCACAAGTTCATGCAAAATCTCACTGTACAAATAAAAATAAATGCACAAGTCTTCGTTATGTTTTCCTCTGAGTACTGGCCACAGTAAAGGAAGTGAGGAACACTAAGCTCCTTCACTTTCTACCGAGCCCTGTAAACCTCCAGTGGACCAGAGACCCAGAGGCTGTGTCATCACAGAGTCACCAGTGGCCGCTCAATCTGAAACACACAATGGCCAACATAGTTTCATTCACTGTATCACATGTACACGGAAATGTGTCGCTTAACAGTCATTTCACAGAGGTATCAAAAGTCACTGTGTAAAAGGATTCACACGGGAAATAGCTGTCATTACACATTACAACTTGGAATGAGCTTTCCAACCCGACTCTCTGTGAAAGGACTGCAGCCCTTGGTTCTCAAGACAGGCTCAGAGCAGGATGGAGAAGAGCCTGGGCCTCTGATGCTGTGTATGGTCCCTCCTTGGATAATGCAGCTCAGCTTGCAACATCCGGTCTCAAGTATGAATCAGAGAAGACAAGCTCAGCCAGGAGTGGCCTCCACACAGGAACCAGTGAGTAAAAACCAAAGTGCATGGGCAGCTGACTGGAAATTAGCTAATGCAAGTCAAGGAAAAGAAATACGAAGAAAATGTGTGTGTCAAGAAAAGATACAGACATGAATGTCAAACTTCTAAGGTTAAGTTTGATGCTCAAAAATCAAAAATAACAGCTGGTATATGAAAGAATTTCAGTTCTATATAGTTTTTAAGTTTCTGTTAATATATTAATCATTAAAATGACAATAAATATTTAAAAACCAATAACCACAGATGTTGTATAAGAACAATTGTTGAGGATATGCTTTGCCTCATTATTCTGAGTATAAAGAATAAACAATACCAAAATATATTTATCAACCATACTGCCCCTCCCCTTTACAGACAGTTTCTTTTCTTTTCCTACTTTCCCTATACTTTTTTTTTTTTTTTTTTAGGTTTTTTGAGACAGGGTCTCGCTTTTGTGGTTTAGGCTGGCCCTGAGCTCAGCCTCAAACTCACATCACAATCCTCCTGCCTCTGCCTCCCGAGTGCTGGGATTACAGGCATGAGCCACCACGCCCGGCTCCCTATACTTTTATTCCTCATCTTTCCTTTCTCCTTGGTTCCTTGAACATTTCACCTGTTTCACAACATCTGTTCTATATCGTGGTTCTCACTTACACTTATAGTTTCTGGGACAACAGACATTCGATATTTACCCATGTGTTCTATTATTTCACTTAAGAATATGGCTTCAATGTGCCTCCAATTAACTGTAAAGGAATTATGTTTATTGTTCTTTATGGCAAAGATGTACTCCATTCTTTAAAAAAAAAAAGAAAGACCACATCTCCTTTATCCATGCATCTGTTGAGGGGCTTTTGGGTTATTTCTATGATTTAGCTATTAAAAATGTGGCTATACCATGGCTGACATGACACATATATCACTGTCTTATAATGTTTTTAATTCTTTTGGGATGAAAGACAGCAGAGAAATAATAGCTGGGTGAACTGAGACCTCTAGTCCCAGGGGATTTTTTGTTTGTTTGTTTGTTTGTTTGTTTTTGCTCTTTTACTTTTTTTTAAATTCAGATCTTCATTGGTACATTATGAATATGTATCATCACATTCAATATTGAGAGTTTGTACCAGAATATGACATGACTTGATTCTCATTTTTCCCCTTTCTCCTACCCTGTAACCCTCCACCCCCTATATACATAAGCTTTATTTTCTTTTTTCTTTAATGGATATACCTTGAGGACATCCTCATGAGTGAAATAAATACATCACAGATGTGTAAATATCATATCTTTTCTCTGGCATGGGAAAATGAAGTTGTAAATGAGTTCTAGCATGTGTAGTTGATATTGTGGAACAGAAAACAGTTAAAAGGAAAAAAGGTGTACCAGTAATCTAGTTCTAGCTCTGCCCGGAATCTCCATACTGATTTCCATGGTGGCTGCACCAGTCTACACTACCAGGAAAAGTGGAGAAGTGTTCCTTTCTCCCTGCAGCCCACCAACACTTGCTGTTGCCTGATTTTGTGACAGCAGTCATTCTTTGTGCTGTAAGATGAAATCTCAGTGCTGTTCCATCTGCATTTCTCCAGTAATCAGTGATGAACATTTCTTTCACTTGTTTGTTGATTTTACTTCTTGTTCTTCTTCTGAAAAACTGTGTGTTCATGTCTGATGTTCATTTTGAATCTGGGTCTTTAAATTTGGAGTGGACTGATTGTTTAACTACTTTATATGTTCTAGATAGTTGCCTTTTGTCTGAGCAACAGGGGCTAAACATCTTTCCCACACTAGAGCTTTTCTCTTCAGTCCATTGGTGGTTTCTCCTGCTGTTTAGAAGCTGTAAATCAGAATAAATCCCACTTGTTAATTCTTTGCAGTAATTCACATGCAACTGCGGTTTAGTTCATAAAGTCATTTCCTACACCAATGTCTTCAAAAGTTCTACCCAGCTTCTCTACCTGCTGCTTTAGTGTTTCTGATTTAATATTTAGATTTTTGATCCACTTCTATTTTAGTTTAATGCATCATGAGAGATATGTGTCTAGATTTAATTATTGGCAAGTTGAAATCCAATTTTTCTAGCACCATTTATTGAAAGTCTTTCTTTCCTCCACTGAGGTTGATCAACTCCATTGTCAAAGATGAAGTGGCGCAGTTTGTCTGGAATTGTTTCTTCATCTTCTACTCTGTGCAATGGATCATCAGCTCTATTTCTTTGCCTGTACCATGCTGTTTTTATCACAGTGGCTTTCTAGTACAGGTTCAGGTTGGTGATTGTGATACTCCCTGCCATGTCCTTGTTGCCTAGAATTGATTTTGCTATTCTAGGTCTCTTCTGTTTCCAGGTGAATTTTTTGAATGTTTTCTGCAGTTCTGTGAAACATTCTCTATAGAATTTCATTCAGAATTGCATTAAATTTATGTAGGAATGTGAGAAATAATTTGCAAGTATGGCTATTTTAACTGTATTGGGTTTTTCAATCCAGGGGTGATGGAAGCCTTCCTTAACACTTTTGTTTTAAATCAAACAAATATTTAAAGGGGTTGAGTTTAACAGTAGTAATGAAGCTTCATCAAGTGGACAATCGTAGTTGAATGCAAAAGAGAACAAGAAAGAAAAACTAACAAAATAGAGTGATGAGCAAGGGAAAAAGAGAGGGATGAAGAGGCTGGAAGATGGGTAAAGAAGGGAAAAGTCAAAAGGGACATGCTAACTTTAGACGCATTTGTTGCTATTTCTCTCTAAAAAGTGGCTGACTCTGAAATCGCTTCCATCCTAGACCTGCTAAAAGCACAGAAAACCCCTGAGCTCTTGTTTCAAGCTGCCTGTGGACCAAAGAGCAGTGGACACATCAAGAACTTGCTCTGAGGGGATCTTGGTACCCGCACAGAATCTAGAGTTAGAAATGCTCAATGTCACTGAAGTATGAAGCAGAGAGAAAACAGCAACTTTCCTACCAATGACTACTATGAGCTGAAAAGTGGGCTTGAGGTCAATGGCAATGTGAAAAGAGAGAAAAAACAAGACTTCCTTGGACAGTCATTACTGAAATTATCAATTTCAATTATATAATTGAATATATTCAATTACATGAAATTGTCCATTTTTTTATTTTCAATGAGAATTCAAGGGAAACTGTGGCAGTGCCACTCCTCTCCCCAACCCATAATCTCATTATTCCCAGTGCTGAGCCAGGAGGATAGCTACAGATTTGAGGCCAGCCTGGGCTGCACAGTGAACTCAAGGCTACTCTGAACCGTGAAATGAATCTTGTTTCAGAAAAATAGATTTCAAAGAAATTTTCCATTAAGAATGATTTAATGCACTTAATGCAAGAGTATGCATATTTATATATGCATTCAATATGGCTATTCATATATCATATTTGCAGAAATATCTTCACTGATATGTATATAAACATAGATATACATATAATTATATAGAAATTTAGACATACATAGATGTACATATTTGTTTATGAATCTATATTTATAATCTATTCATATATGTACTAAATATATGATTCTAACCTTAAAGGGAATAATCTCCATGGAGATAAGCAGGACAGGACATTCACAGGCTGAGCTAGAGCCCAGGAGCAGCATGAGGATTACATGTGATGTAATCATTTCCCTTCCTCCACTTGCCTTCAACACAGCAGTTAGCACTCTAGATAAAACAGACAGGTTTTATCTTCCTACCAATTTCATTTGACATCAGTGCTCATGGAGTAGAATCTCCTTGGCCAGGACCAGACAGAGGCTGACACTGTCTAACACCACAGGGGTTTGCCCATGAGCTACAGGGTCCAGAAGCTCTGCACCAGCTCCACACCTCATGTGACCATCACACAGCTCTGAGTCCAGTTACCGGGGGCATGGTTCTCAAGGGAAGTCACTGTGTACCTTACACGGCCAGACTCTGGCTCTCACCATGACTCTTCCTTCCCCATGCTGAAGGCTCCTTGCTACCCCAAGTAGTTTCTCAGCATATTGTCCAGGTAAGTGACACTCAAATCCATAAGGTCCCCAATCTGTGCTCCTTTGGATGTGGCCAGTGTCTACTCCAGTGCACATCTCAAAATGGGTCACCAAATGGATGAAGAAAATACACCTCTGAGAATGGCAGTGACAGGGACAGCTGAGGAAATGAACAGTCAGCCACTTGGTCCTGATCTGGCTCCATTCACTCCCAGCATGCTGCGCCTGCCACATGTGATGGGACCCACTGGTCACCACACAGTGCAGTGTCCATACGCTGAGCTGTCAATGGCTTAAACTCTGAGAAAATATGAGAATGACCTTTCCTTCTCCACATTTGTCTCTAGTGGCCTCATCCCTACAAGCACACAGCATGGAACACAATGTTCCCAAATTGTGGACACTCTGTTTTCTGATGTCCACAGTAGCTCAGTATCAAGAAATGGGACCTTTCTCAAGATGGCATGTGGTTACACCCCTCCCAGATATGACAAGGGTTATAATGCATTTCTTCTCCAAATTACAGTGCCATAGAGACCCACTCACTTTCAGAATAAATCCCTGCCCTGGATTTCAAGCTTAGAAGAGCCCCTGGTTTCTCCAGAAGCCCCGACAGTTCACCGTTTATCCCTGGCATAGTGGCCTTCTTACGACTGACCCTGAGCATGTGGCATCACATTGTTCTGCTTCTACAGATATGGAAATGGGGCAGCAGCTACCTCTGCTTCTCCACATTAGACTCACTGACACTACTTGAAGGGCCATAGACTGCAAAGTCAGAGATCCTTGGTATTAAAAAGCAAATACATAAATGGAGTATGAATGAGAACAACGGAAATTAAAGAAACAAAGGACTCTTCCCAGACTTCCGATTTGCTATTTATGAAAGGATTTGAAAGAAAAAGGTATTAACTTGATATCATGTAAGTGTAAAGGAAACTAAAGAAAAAAATGAAAACATAATGAATAAGTTATATTAAATTCACCTCTGAGTGTATTTAAATTTGACTATAAATCATTTAATTCATCTTTATCATCAAGTCATATATATTTTTGACAAATATTTAATGAATATGATCTCATCTTTTATTTTTCTCTCAGTAAATAATATGCTATAATTATTTTCTTAGGTACAAAATATTAAACTACAGTCTTATTATCTACTGTAAGTCTTACCTGGCAAGCTGGGATACTTTAGAATAACACAGACAAAGTGCATGTCATGTTTCAGACTTCATAACTTCCAGGGGGAAGAACATAAAGCTGAGCAACTGCGCTGAGGTGCAGTTCTAACAAGTTGTGGCCCCCTTTCAACTTTGTTAAGTGTCACAACATTGCCTGTGACAGCTCCAAAGAGCTGGAACTGAGTTTCTTTCTCTTCTTTTCCTTATTGTTGATTCATGTTAGACAGGTGAAGGACAGGGCCTTGGATCTAGCCCTGTCCAGTAAGTCACCTTTTCAACCTCTGGAAGTATTTAAAAAGACTGAATATTGAGCTCATTGGTTCTGCATCTGCCTGGAAAGCACAAGGTCCCAGTTCGATCCCTGTTACCCCATACCACATACCATTATGCCAGGCATGGTGACCCTGTCTAAAAAAAAAAAAAAAGAAGAAGAAAATAAAGGACACCAAAACATGAAGATAGAGTCAGTCAAGACAGATTGAGCACCCCACGTTTATAGCAGCTCAGTTTGTGATTGCTAAGTCTTGGAAACAACCCAAATGTCCACCAACTACAGACTGGATAAAGATGTGGTTCTTTTATAGAATGGAGTATTACTCTGCCATTAAAAATGATAAGATTGAGTCATTCATACACAAATAGATGTACCTTGAGGATGTCCTCATAAGTGAAACAAACAGGTCACAGATGTGTAAATACCATATCTTTGCTCTGGTATGAAAAAATGAAGTTGTAAATGAGTTATAGTATGTATAGTTGATATTGTGAAGTAGAAAATATTTAAAAGGAAAGAGAGTGCAAAGGTAAATAAAGAAGGGAAAATGAATGTGGTAATAATAAAGAAAATAAAGATTGTGCATATAGGAGGTAGGGGTTGCAAGGCGGGGAGAAAAGGGAAAAAGTGAGAATCTAGTCATGTCATATTCTGGTACAAATTCTCAATGTTGAATGTGATTATGATGTATATTCATAATGTAACAATAAAGATTTTTTTTAAAAAAGATACATGGTGCACACCTGTAATGACAGCATGCTGGGGCCAGGAGGACAGAAAGTTGAAGACAAACTCGGGAAATTTAACAACTCAATGAGAATTTATCTCAAAATAATAAGGACTGGGCACATAGAATGTGGTGAAGGTTCTGTATTTGATGATATACAATTTAAGAGGGTTATTATTTATAAGAAAAGCAAAAGTGACAGAATTGTGGTTTACTTATTTTCTCAAAAGCATGCTTTTCAAAACTTGTGAGACTTGCACTACATTCCTTGGACTGACATTAAAGGAGAGTACAAATTTATGAGATAATAATGGCATCGGTTTATGCTGAGCCCATCCCAGAATGCCCATCTGGAATCAAGCCAAGTGGATTGCGTCATTGACTAAAATTGCCCTGAGACAATAAGAAACCAGATTCAGTCTTGACAGTCTAATATTAAGAATATGTCCTTAAACTATGAACCGTGGCTGCCCAATATGCACTACAAGAAGGGGAAGATATGAAAAAGATTTTTGTGATCATTCAGAAATCAGTAGCATGGAATTATTTCTCATTCATTTTGAACAAAACCGAGGTAAATCTTTCCTTAAATGTTATGATGAATCTGCAGTACATATGTGCTTTAAACATGTACACATATGTATATATATATATATATATGTATAGTTATCTATATATTCTGATATGTATTGAATGATATACAGATTGACATGAATATTGGCAGGAACAGATATTTGCTAATTCCAAAATCTACCACCATGCACTTCATATCCATTAGATAAGGCATATTTCTTTTTCCTTCCAACAAAGTTTTTGGTCTATAGCTGAAAGACAAAGTGTATATTCATTCCATATTCTTCTGATTTTAGTGCTCTTATGTCCTTAATGACTAGGCCAAGAAATGGATCACTTCTAGTTCTTCTAACTAAGGTTACGATAGTTCACACGACCACATCAGAAGTTGCTGTCATAACTTAACTGTTACATACTTTTCATGCTTAAAAATGCATAAAATGAATAGTCACAAAGTAAGAATTGCTTTTTTCTCCTCCAACAGGCTAAGAACACCGAGACCCTCCCACAGACAAGATCTGAACAAAATCCCACAAGTAGCATAGACCCTGGACCTTTCTCTGGTCAGCAAAGCTATAAGTGGTTTCTCCACAATGACACAAATGTACCAAGAAGTCCTGATACCTAGTGCTGCAAACAGCATGGACTTTATCTGTATTGATTTTCTCCAAATGTAGAGGGTATTTTCTAGCATTCGGCTCACATGGGAGGCTTCCCACCTGCCCATCACTCTCTCACACCACTGCACTCACAAGGGATTTGCATAGAGTCCCCAATAGGGACCTTCCCTGTGCACCTGAGATAAAGCTCAGGTCTCACTCTGTCCTGACTGATCAGGGTTCTTCAGTCCTATTTCCCACAATGAGGCTCCCTGTTCAGTTTGTGGGGCTGCTGCTGCTCTGGATCCCTGGTAAGGGTGCTGGGAAATGAGGAGTAGGAACGGGGTGAGAGTGTGACTGCCGGGGTTGCAGTGAGGCCAGGGCATCTCTGTACATGGGTGAGATTGTAGCCC
>PVIR01043316.1:0-11790 GCA_004026965.1 Petromus typicus
TATCTTAACACTATTCAGCTTTGCCATGTATGAAGTAATTCCTAATTTGTTCATATATCTAATGAACTCTGTGCATTTTTCTTATGGACCACTTGTGCTGCTATGAAAAATGATTTTTAGATGTTGTGTAGCTTTTCTGCATGGGCTATTCTATTCTGTATTTTTAATGACTAACATATGATATGTAATAGATATTTTAAGAATATCTTTCTGATATTCACATAATTTACCAAACTCCTGAATTTTCTAGGCATGCAAGTATCTCTTCATTTTTTCTGTGTGTGTTCCAATTCTTGTTGCATCACAGAGAATTTCAAGACAGTGTTTGTAGTGATTATAAAGGAAATTCTCATTTTGTTTCCGTTTCAGAAGGGATTGATCTAAGAACTGTACTTCAGGGCCGAGGATTTAGCTCAGTGGTTCCAGCGCCTGTCTTATAAGCACAAGGGCTCAGGTTCAATTCTCCAGTAAACACATACAATACTGGGTGGGGAGACTCACACTCAGCAGCAACCAGTATCACATACCACAGTGCCAGGCGTGGTGGCTCACACCTGTAATCCCAGCACTCGGGAGGCAGAGGCAGGAGGATTGCTGTGATGTGAGTTGGAGGCTGACCTTAGGGCCAGTCTGAACCACAAAGCGAGACCCTGTCTTAAAAAAAAAAAGAAAAAAAAAAGAACTGTACTTCACCAGCTAGTATGATGATAGTGGAGATTTTAGTACAGTCTTCATCAGATTGAAGATAAAGTATTTTGTAAATAAAGTATCTTTTTGCATTTAGTTTTAAATTTTTAAAATTAATATTAAAGTTTATTGAATATCTTTTCACATTCTTTTCTTTTTGGTATTGGGGATTGAACTCAGTACCTCACAGTTGTTAGGCAGATGTGGTGCCACTGAGCTAAATCCCCAGCCCCTTTGGGCCCTCTTTTGATAAGATCATGTTTTAAAACTTTGTTGACATCAGCTAATATATTACTAGGCTGTGTACTTTCTTGCTGCTAGATTGTTAACAATTACTGAATAAAAACTTGACTTTTGCAATTTTTTAAAAAAGTTTGTTAGTTTCTTACATAGAATTTCAGTATTTGCATATAGCAGGTGTTGCCTATTGCTTTGACCATCTTTATATTAGTTAATTCGACAGAAGAATTCACAAGACTCAGCCTGTAGTCACACTCTTGCTCTGCCTTGTTATAAGAGAATACAGAGTCAGACCAGGAAAGGGAAAATCATTTGGGACGGAGTCCCGGAGAATCCAGGAAGACTCTTAGGAGTTCTCTTTAGTGTCACGTGGGATAATTTAGTTTCCTCAGCAATGAGTATTGTAATGCATGTGAAGTGATGATCCCCAGGGAAGCTGCAGGAGACTCTCTATCCAAGGTTTTTATGTGAGGCTGAGGATATACGAAGCCTCTGCTTGGCGTAAAACCAAAATTCTAGACACTGAAAAGGAAAGCTGGTGTTAGTATTAAACATATTATTTAAACAAGTAGTTTAGGCACAGAGGGCCACTTATCAGTTAGAAGGTAGAAACCCATTTGAATTACAAGCTTCCAGATGCCAGCCAGTGACAAGGTCTCACTATACAGTTCACTCGTGGCTGCCCTCCTGCCTTTGCCTCCAAGTGCTGGGATTGCTGGTGGACACCTCCACCAGGTCCACATCTGGGCCTGGCCAATTTTGTGAACAGGTCTTTCTAAGGTGTAGCAGCCTGAAATGCTGTGTTAATTTTTCTCTACACACTTATATTTGTGTATGTATGTGTGTGCACATACCATTTTATTGGTGTGTGGGTCAGAGCATAAAATAAATTGGACAAAATTCTACTTTTTTTGTGTGTGCAGTGAAAGTTTACATAGAATGGAAATCTTGTGCTCTTTATAGGTAATGTCTTACCTATAAAATTACTCAGTCCCAGTATTAAGTTTACAGGTTGGTTCACTTTGTTTTTCTCACTGATTCTTGCCCCTGCCAAAAGTTATCCATTTCACTAAGATTTACTAAGACCATATATACCTGGTGATTTTTTAAACTAATAATTTAAAAATCTTCTCTGTGCTGCATTCTTCTATCATCTTTCATTCTTAAATGAATTTTTATGATTTTGCTTTCTATATTTATTGATTAGCTTTATCCAGAGATTTGAGGGTTTTATTGAATTTTCAAAGAACTCATTCTTGGTATCATTTATCAATTTTGTTTTTCTGTTTTTTAATCCATTTATACATTTATTTATCTTCATTATCTTCTTTGCCTGAGTTACATTTTGTCATTTTTTCTTAGCTTCTTGAGCAGAAGACTTTATTATATTACCTTCTTTTAAAATAGTATCCAATAATTGTGCGATAGCTGTATCCTATACACGTTTATATGTATGTGTGCATTTATGCTCGTGTTTATCTTCTGTTATGTTTTTAAATTTATGCCTTGATTTTATCATCTTTTAGGAGTGGTGTCTCTTTTTTAGTTCCCAAGGATTTGGGGAGGCTTACTTACAGTTGTTATTAATTTCTAGTTTTATTATGTTTTATGTTCATAGAATATTGTTTCATGATTTCTAATTTTTCATATGTTTGAAGAAGTGTCTGGCCTAATACTTAGAAGATGTCCTCTGCTAAGGCAGGGTGATACATACACAGGGGTTCACTTAACCTTATTGATGAAAAAAATCTTTTTGATTACTTGATATATAATAAATTGATATATGTTGAATGCACCATGATGAATTAAAACTTTGTAATCAGAAGGCTTATTTTAAAATCTCAGATCAATCAAAGTGATACCTTACACAGACTCTCTGAGAAGCACCACCTGAGACAAAGATTTGGGTAGAGGTAGATTATTGGGAAGTAACAAGAACATTGGCAAAAAAGTAAGAAACAAATCAAAGAAATGAAGAAAGAGCTAATTCAGTAAAAGTAAGTCCCTGAAGGACTTGCTATCTATTTATTCTTCCACTTTAAAACTGAGGTATAATTTATATGCTATAAAGAGAGTAGATGTTACATGTATGCTTTGATGATTCTATAAACATCAACATTTATATGGCTGATATTCCTATTAAGACAGACAGCATTTCTGTTGCCCAGGAAGATCCCTAGTGAGTCCCATTTCGTGAGGGGCAGTTATCCTTCTGATTTCCACTCTCGTGGGTTAACCATTCTACATCTCCCTATGAATGAAACTATCACTTGTACTCTTTTGTGTTCAACTTTCACACGTTTTTCGTATATTAATAGCTTCTTTCTATTGCTAAACAGTATTCTGTTGTATTCATATATAGCATTGTGATTATCCTTTGTTTTGTTGATAGTCATTTGAATTATTTTCTGGAGAATAGGGGTAAAGCTACTATGAATTGTACCTTTTCTTTTTCTTGTTTTTTTTTTGGTGGAGAGTATTTAAGATTGCACCCAGGGCCTTTGAGCCTTATTCCTATCCCTTTTTAACATTTTAAATTTTGAGGCAGCATTTTGATAAGTTGCCAAATTTCCCAGGCTGGGCTTGCGCTGCAGTTTTACTAATTTCCTCAGTCTCCCAGAGTTCTGTGGTTCAAGATATGCCCCATGGTGCCCAACTTCTTGTAGTCTTTTTTTTTTTGTGGAAGGAATTATCTTTATTTTTCTTGGGAATGGTATGGTTTGAACATATCTCTTCTACAATTTATGAAGTAGTGGTAAGAGGTAGGACAAGAAATGTTGGGTCATAGGGTAGACAGATTTTTAAATTTATAAGAAATAGCCAAATAACCTTCTCAAATGGCTGTATTAGTTGCAGTTCTACCAGAATTGTGTGAAGTCTGCCATCACTCCTCACTCCATCATCCTCTGGTAGTGTTAGTGTTTCCCAGCTGAGGAACTGACCAATGATATCTCATTGTGATGTTTAATGTGCATTTCCATGTTGCTTAATGGAGTTCAACAAGATCTCATAAACTACTTGGTTATTTTGGGGTCCTCCATTGGATAATGCTTATATCAGTTATAGTGAAGTAAATCACACCAAAAAGTCAATAGATTTTGTTCTCTATGACCTTGAAATTCTTTGAATCTACTTTTTATTTTGTGGCACTGGGGATTGAAACTACAATCTTGCACATCCTAGGCAACTACCCTACCACTGAGATACATTCTCAGCCCTGTTTTTATCTTTTTTCTCCTTTATTGTATTTATTGGTGCACTGTGATCACATTCATCACTGAAAATTTGTACATATGATTTATCTTGATACTTATTATTTTTTTTAACCATTCTCCCGCCCTTGCTGGAATCCCCACCCCCTATATACATAAGCTTTTTTCCCTTTGTTTTACTATCAATCTTTTCTTTCCCTTCTTTATTCTACTATCCCTTTTCCTTTTGTATATTTTCTTTCTGTTTCACATTACCTATCATACCTTTTGGCATTCATTTACGCCTTCAGTTTTTCATGCTAGAGAAAAGATGTGGTATTTATACATCTGTGTCCTATTTATTTCACTCATAAGTATGTCCTCAAAGTATATCCATTTGAGTACTCAAATCTATCATTCCTTATGGCAGAGTAATACTCCATTATATATATATATATATATATATATATATATATATATATATATACATACATAAATCCCATAGCTTCTTTATCCAGTCTCCCATTGATGGGTATTTGGGTTGTTTCCAATATTTAGCTATTACAAATTCAGCTGCTATAAATATGGGTGCACATACATTGCAGTGGTATGATTCTTTTAATTTTTTCATTATATACCTTGCAGGGGGATAGCAGGATCAAATGGGACCTTGAGTCCCAGTTTTTTGACAAATACCCCCACTGGTCTCCATAGTGACTTCACCAGTCTATATTCCCACCAGCAGTGGAGAAGGGTTCCTTTTCCCTTGCAGCCCCGCTAGCATTTTTTGTTGGTTGATTTCATGATAGCCATTCTTTGTGGAGTGAGATACAATCTCAGTGTTGTTTTCATCTGCATCTCTGGAATGACCAGTGATGTTGAACATTTCTTTATGTTTCGTAGTTGTATTTTCTTCTTCTGAAAAATGTCTATTCATTTCAGATGCCCATTTATGAACTGAATCATAAATTGAGTGAAATTTGGGGAGGCTGATTTTTAAAGTTCTTTATATACTCGAGATTGTAGTCCTTTCTCTGTAAAACAACTGGTAAATATTTTTTTCCCCATATTGTCAGTTGTCTTTTTCCTCTGTTGGTGGTTTTTCTTGCTGTGCAGAAACTTTTTAATAAGATGAAATCTTAGTTATTGATTCTTTCTGCTAGATCTTGTGTCTCTAAGATTTTGTTCAGAGTCTTCCCCTATGCCAATGCCTTCAAGAGTTCTACCTAACCTGTTTTCCAGCAGGTTGAGTGTTTCTGTTTTAATATTTAGGTCTCTAATCTACTTTGATTTTAGTTTGATTTATGGATAAAGAGATAAATCTAGCTTTAATGTTCAGCAAGTTGAAACCCAGTGTTTCCAATACCATTTGTTAAAGAGGCTATTTTTCTTCCATTGAGGGTGTTTGACTCCTTTATCAAAGATAAGGAGTCTTAATATATCTGGGGTTGTTTCTGGATCTTCTAGTCTGTTCCACTGATCCTCAGGTCTGTTTCTTTGCTGGTACTGTGCTATTTTTTTTTTTTTTTATCACAGTGGCTTTGTAGTAGAGTTTCAAATTGGGGATTGTGATACTCTCTGCCATGATCTTGTCTAGTACTGCTTTTGCTCTTCTGGGTCTCTTGTGTTTCAGATGAATTTTTGGATTATTTTCTCTAGCTCTGTGAAATATACTGTTGGGATTTTGATTGAGATTGCATTGAATCTATATAGTAGTTTTGGTATTATGACCATTTTGATGATATTGGTTCTTTCCACCCAGGAACAACGGATGTCTTTACATTTTATGATATCCTCTTTGATCTCTATTTTCAGCCTGCTGTTGTTTTCAGAGTAGAGGTCTTTCACTTCCTTTGTTAGATTGATTCTTAGATATTTCATTTTTTGGGATATTATTGTGAAAGAGATTTTTTCCAGTTTTTATCTTAGTGAAACTCTTATTCATGTATAGAAAGGCTATTGAGTTTTGAACGTTCATCTTGTATCCAGGTACTCTATTTAACCTAGCAGTTAAGTCTAGCAGTCTTTTGGCTGAGTTTTTGAGATCTTCTATATCGAATATCATGTCATCAGCAAATAATGACAGTTTAACTTCTTCCTTTTCTATCTTTATTCCTTTTATTTCTTTCTCTTTTTGGATTGTTGCTTCTAATTCAATAGGAATGGTAATAGTTGACTTTTTTGTCTTGTTTCTGATCTTTGTGTGAAAAGTTTCAGTTTTTGACTCATTTAATATGATTCTGGCTGTTGATTTTCGTAAATGGCTTTTATCAGGTTGAGATCAAGACCATCTATTTCAATGTTCTTTTTTTTTTTTTAGGTTTTTTGAGACAGGGTCTCGCTTTGTGGTTCAGGCTGGCCCTGAGCTCAGCTTCAAACTCACATCACAGTCCTCCTGGCTCTGCCTCCCGAGAGCTGGGATTACAGGCGTGAGCCACCACGCCCGGCACTGTGGTATGTGGTACTGGTTGCTGCTGGGTGTCCACACCCAGTATTGTTATGTGGTTACCGGGGAATCGAACCCGGGTCCTTGCGCTTGCAAGATAGGTGCCAGAACCACTGAGCTAACTCCCCGGCCCCTATTTCAATGTTCTGTAGCATTTTAGTAATGAAGGGTGTTGGATTTTGCTGAATTTTTTTTTAAACATCTATTAAGTTGATCATATGGTTTTTGTCCTTGAGACTGCTAATGTACATTAGCAGTACATTTATTTATTTATATATGTTGAATCATCCTTGTGTCCCTGTTATGAATTCAACTTGGTCAGGATATATGATCTTCAGAGGATCCTCTGTATTCTGCTTGCTAGTATCTTACTGAAAATTTTTGCATCTGTGTTAATTAGGGAGACTGGCCTATAGTTCTTTTTCTTGGCTGGGTATTTCTCTGTTTCAGAATCAATGTAATGGTTGTTTCAAGGAATGAATTTGGGAGTATTACATCCTTTTCAATTTCATGAAACAGTTTGTGAAGTAGTGGCATCAACTCTTCCCTAAATTTCAGCAGTGAAGCCATCAGGACCAGGACTTTTCTTTGCTGGCTTTTAAAATTACATTTTCCATTTCACTGATTGATATTGGGGTATTTGGAATATTTATATTTTCTTCATTCAACTTTGGTAGTTTATATGTGTCTAGGAATCTGTCCATTTCTTCTGCGTCTGAGTACAGGTTCCCAAACTGCTGATTATCCTCTAGATTTTTGCTGGATCTGTTTCAATTGCACCCTTTTCATTTCTAATTGCAGGGATTCGAGCTTTTTTTTCCCCTTATTTTTTTGATAAGATTGGCTAAGGCTTTGTTGATTTTATTTATTTTTTCAAAGAACCAACTCTTCAATTCATTGACTTTTTGGGTCATTCACTTAGTCTCCATTGCATTAATTTCTGCTCTGATCATCTCTATGCAACAGTCCCACTAGAACTGTAGGCCCACTGATGAATGGAGTTTGGAGTCATCAGGCCTCGGTGAACGTCTCAACCAGACTACTAGGCCTGTTCACTGTACCCATTTATTTTATTGATAGTCTCTTTTAATAGAAATGGGAATAATCTTAGGAAAAATATATAAAGATATATACATCTGTATATATATATATATGTCTGTATATAATATATATTTATATATATGTAAACTCTGTCTGTCTGTCTGTCCGTCTATCATCTATCTGTCTATGTTGTGAAAAGTAGACCCTGTGAACCTTCAGATCTTTGAACTGGCTGCTCTGCAACTTCTGTTAGCAACTTTTGTTAAACTGTCTCTTCTTTGGCCCCACATTAGGAAATGTGTACAAAATTTCTGCTCAGGCTCAGCCCTGGGAATCAGTATTTTACATCTATACCTTTGGTAATTCTGAAGCACAAGTAGATTTAAAAACCAGTAGGGTAGAAGGAAAACTGGATAGGGACTCAAATGACCCAGAATGATCCTAGTTCATTCACTAACTCAGTTCCTCCTCCTTGTTTTCAGTGTCCCCATCTGTGCGATGAGGGAGTTATACTAGTTGGCAGCTGAAGCCCCTCTGGGTTGGAAGTATCTGGATATCATGAGCACGAAGAGTTTCCAACTTGGCAAACTGAAGATGGGCTGGCACACCCGGTGCCAGCCAAGTTACACATGACTTGCCACACACTATATCTGACAGTCACGCTGAAGAAATAGAACTGAAAACAGGAAATATAGCTCCAGTTTGGGAATCTCTGAGGGGCTTGATATAGCAGCCCTTGCCTGGGAGCTGTTGAGTAGCAGCTGGTTGGGTCGAGAAGCGTCTTGCAGCTGTTTGTGATATGTCAAGTGAATTTCAGTTTTTATGTGTTAATGTACTCTGAGTTATTTTACAGTGTGTTTGACATTTTACAGTACAGTAAAGTGTGTACATGCTTAATTAAAACAGATGTATGTTTGATAAAATAATTACTGGATATGCTGAAGAGAAATGGCTAATTATATATACAGCACAAACATCCAAACATATGCTATAAATATATACTTTAAAAAGTACTGGAAAGCAGGTATAATTGGCTGCATTCTCTTTCTGTTTATTCAGAGTCATTTCCTAGATATTCCTGGCCTTGGGATCTACTAGAATTAGAATTTTTGGTGTAATTTTTTTTATTCCTCCTATGCCATCCTTTTTCATCTCCTCTAGAGAAGATGAAAAGTTTTCTCTCCACTGAAAAGAAGTGGAGGTAATACAACAAAAACATTTTAAAAAGTGACAATTGTTTTACCATGTGACTGGTACAATGTCAGATGCTTACAATGTATTATCTCATTTCATCTTCCCACTAATCTCGTGAGGTAGCTGATATTGCTCTTTTTCTTTTATAGATGAGAAATTGAGGCTCAGAGAGATTACTAACTTACCTAAAGTCTCTCAGTCGGTGTATTAGCTTTGTTGTCACTGAGATACAATAGTCAATATCCACAGCTTAAAGGAAGAGAGGTTTAATTTGCTCTGGTTTCATCTGTATATGTCTGTCTCCAAGGAGAGCCATCATGGTGGAGTTGTGCAGCAGAGCAAAGGTGCTTGGCTCATGGCAGTAGGAAAAGAGCAGAAGGATCCCAGAGTGAAAGGGCAGGACCAGACATATATTGGAAAGCCACTCCTCATGACGTACACAGACACATCTAGAAGTATGCTTCACCAATTCCGGGGGCAGCTTTCAAAGCCAATCAAGTTGAAATTTCACCTTAAGTACAACAGCTAGGAAACCCAAGGCTTAAGATTCAAAACCAGGTCCACCCACAGAGCCCACTCTTTCTGACTGTTTTCTTGTATTACTGTGTGAGAATATCAGTCTGTTCAACTGTTCCTGAGCACTCTGATGGCAAGCACTACTGCCCTGGGAACTCAGCTGAAGGTGTCTCTGCCAGCACTTTATATACTACAGAATATCCTGGGATGACTTTTTGCTCAGAAGGTCCTCTGTTTCTGGAGTGGAAACCCTGCCCTGGACCCAGTGGACCTGGGGTTCCTGGTACAGTTGAGGCAGGCTCCATGAAGCTGTTAGCTGGGTGAAAGTATGGCTTTAGGCTTTCAAAGGCACTGTTGGATGTATATGACTCCTAGAACTAGAGGGCAAAGTATTTTGGAGTTTAAAAAATGCAGGACATATTGGTAAGTTCTTTATGTATAAACCAAAGGTTTGTTTTTTCAGACTTGTCTAGTGGACTTGGCCTGTCTATAAATAATCTGTCTTGCTTGGAGGTCAGAGAAGACTGAAACAATTAGTCAGCCTCAACTCATGGGAGGGCAGCTATAATCAGTCTGTTTTCTCACACTTTGGAGAAATGCATTATCCTGGATCTCCATGATGACATATGATTTTATAAGAACTTTGAAGATAATTTATATAGGGATGATTCAGGAGGTACATAGGGGCACAGCAGGAGACTCAAATGCCACTGTGTACAGATCATGTGGTTATGTAGGCAAAGGCAGGGGCTGATGTGTCCATTTTCTATGTGACTTTCAGCTACTACCTTCAATGTACTTAAGTTTCATTTCAAAAATGAGAGTAGCAATAGCATCCACTTCATAAGATTGTAGTGGAATTAAAACAAATAATTTATGAAAGGTACCCAGCATAATACCTGGTAACAGAAAGCACATAACAAATGTTACTTTACTACTATTATTGTGGTTTGGCAATTTATAGCTGTTTATTTTGGAAAAGAGAGAGGAGAGTACTTTGAGTAAGTTTTAGACCACTAGATGTTGGAGACCCCTGCAGTGGATCCGATCTCCTGCTTGGCTCTATCATGCATAATAAGAAGAAAGACTTACAGAAAGTATTAAATAAACAGAGATGAAGAACAGGGGTGACCAGTGCTTCAGTAAGCAAAAGGCCCTCAAAAGCCAGAACTACCAATATTTATGGGTGACACAGTCATTGTGAAGTTGGGGCAAAGGGACTATATGAAGGTGCTATGTGTAGTTACTTGGGCTGCATGGCTGACATAGACAAGGTATGTAAGAGAAGAGATAAAGCATTTTGGTGCTAGGCTGGGCATGGAATTTGGGTGAGAGTCACTCTGACCTTGGCTGTGTGTTATCTCATTTGCTTTGGTCAAACTTGCTTCTTAAAATGAGCCAGTTGTGGGGTTAACTCTTTACAGCCTGTCCTGCTTGCAGCCTGCATTGGGCATAATAATGGGTGATCCCTCACAATAGATTATAATCCCCTATAATAGATTGTAATCTTGGGCAAATCATACTCTTGGCTGTGGTGCTTTCTTCTGCAAAGTAAAATAGATGGATCAGAGGAACATTTAGGTTACCCTGGCTGTCAGAATCTGGAAGTGTTAGACTACACATTCCCTACATTCTTTTGATCTTCTTCCCTCATTTTTAGCTTATGGTGAGCATATGCCCTAGGCCAAGCCCAGGTGGAAGGAAAGACTCCTCCATGATAAAACAGTAAGTTCTGTGAATATCTACACAAGAACAGTCTTATGGACATGTCATGCTTAGAGCTATTTTCTTCTTTATCTCTTTTAAATTCTATTTGGTCTTACTTGGCAATCAAAGACTATAGAGGAGGGATGTCAGGTCTCTTTTTTTCCAGTGCTCCTGTGGCCCCACCGAAGGCTGCGCTCTGGGTTTGGAAGGCAGTGCTGGTTCAGTAGGCTGGCCCATTGGCAAGTGTTTCTTGGCAGCATCTTAATGTAAGTGCTGTTCCAAAGCAATTTAGTCACTTTCTTGGTCTAGTGGTGAGGAGAGAAGTCGGGGAGGTGGTCATTGGTACATGTAGGCTAAGGAATTCTAAGGCACTATTCCTTCTTAGTATCCTGGGCTGAGAGCCTTCTTGTGCTGTGCATCTGTAGCAATCTAGGGTGGTATAAACCTCAATACATGAGGGCAAGGTGTGTGTGTGTGTGTGTGTGTGTGTGTGTGTGTGTGTGTGATTCTTTCCTCCATTTATATTGGAGGTGGAATTTTTATTAAAAGGAATAATCATGACGTATATTCTTATGTATGGAGTAAATAATTACCATATGCAAATTTTTCAAAAGACAAAATGAAGGACTCTGCTTACCAAGATGATGCTATGAGCCACAGTAATGTTTTCAGAGTCCCTCGTTTCTTTTTCTCCTCATTGCTTTGTGAAATTGCTTCAAATAGACCAAAGCTGCTAGTCATAATGGGGTACACCTATAGAAAAAGGTT